>OY856409.1:14350900-14398400 GCA_963693085.1 Alisma plantago-aquatica | reverse complement strand
ACACAAGACAAAATTGACATGTCTTTCTCATATCGTTTGTTGCCTTCCTAGTATAAAACAAGATCTATGGTAACAAAAATGAAATTTCCGCAAGGACATCACATATACAACACAACACAACACACACATGTACGCGCACACACACGCACACACACATATATATGTATATTATATATATATATATATATATATATATATATATATATATATATATATATATATATATATATATATATATATATAGTGTGTGTGTGTGATATATATAAATATATATATATATATATTATTTATTTATATATATCTCACACACACACTATATATATATATATGGCTCATCTTTAATACTCGCGCGGGTAGCTACCCGCCCCCTATTTTGATTGCTTTTTTTCAAGTTTCTTACTTTCAACATGTACATGGTTACTTTACCTTGTAAATTATTACTTTTCATCCATATATAGTTCCATTTACAACAGCAGATTTCAAAATACAATTATATATATATATATATATATCCAGTGTATTATGTCTGTTTTTACTTTTTTAGTCATATACCTACTTTGTTATCAACATAGTTACTTTTTGGCCCTTCCAGTTACTTTGTTTTCCATATGGTTATATTCGGGACTGACGGGTAGTGAAAATCCAGGCTACCCGCGCGGGAGTCGACGAATAAATACTTGTATCACAAGATTTAAGTAAAATCCCATTTTGCTATTTTGAATTTATGCCACAATGTTTCTTCTCTTGTGATTCTGAATTAACATCTCCTTGAGCGCGGTCGTTACGAAATCATTGTCGGACGCCTTTAGTATGATCCACACCATAATGACATGTGTGACCAGTAACATCGCACACTCTAAGTGCTTCACTATTGGTGCAAATCACAGCCCTACCATCTCTGACTGGGGAGGATGCCAACTCATCTACAGCTAGTCCCTGATCCCATGGTTGTCACCCACATCCTTATATGATGAGGTGTCACTGATGCTGGCAGAGATCTACGAGTCTTGCAGTGGAAATGACATCATTTGGTGGCCTTGGTGCTAGGGGACTTAGGGGAATTCGTTCTATCAATTGTTCTTCTTGTTGTAAAGGAAACAAAGCACCCAATCATCAAGCTAGAATCAGGAAGAAATAAAGGAATATATCATGGAAAAAATATTGACATATATTAGGAGGAATGGTTTAGCCACACACTTAAAAAGGTGAGGTGAAAAGTCACCAAAATTAAAGAAGTTGGCTCTATTTTGTCCATGTAATTATCTATATAAAGAACCACCACTTTACATTTATCTATTTAGTGCATTTGGTGGAGAAGAAGAAAGTGTATGATCAAGCTTTCAAAAAAAAGGTGCATGATCGACATAGATGTTTGCTCATTATTATGTCTAACTATGAGAGTTATCTTGGGTTCTGACCAAGTAGAAGAAAAGATAATGCTATTGAACAACATCAAGTATGGAGCCCACGACATATCTCAAAATAGAAGGGTTGAGTAGTGTTATAGAAATATAGTGCTATTGAACAACTACAAATATTTCATATCTGAACAATAACAAAAGCAAAAAGAAAAATCACAATTTATTGCTAAATTTAATCAATTGGTGCTCTATTTTTTAACATCTTTGCCCCAATTATACATATTACGTAGAACAAACAATATCTAGTATTCATCAATCAGATATCACTGTGTACAATTAGAGTTGCACATATGGAAAGGGTTATGAAACATGTGTGTATGCAGGAACAAACTATAACGTAGGTGAATGTATTGTAATATGAAGGAGCAAGCCATAAAGTTAGTAGCCATTTTACAATATTGGTGGAAATTTTAATATGCAAGAAGAGGTTGGTTTCACATGCTAGGAGGAAGAATACACTATATAAATAACAAATGTTTATGGCATACTAGAAATCAAAATCTAATGAAATATTAAACACAGACATATACCATAACATAGGTGAAGGAAAACATATATTAAACAATAATCATTCTCAAAAGAAGATATATTAAATTATTCCCATACAAATGAATCTCAATATATTAAGGATGAAAACATATGGGAGCAAATTATAAGGAAGGTGAACATTTTGTAAATTACAAATGAATATTGTAATGCATTTGAAAAACAATATTACCTATTAAGAAGGGTAATATAAAAGCACATGTTAATGATATATAGAAAATACATATATACTAAAATTGTAACACACAAGTGACTACTATAACATGGTTGAAAGATATATAGCCTATAGATAGAAATCAGAATTCCAAAAAATAAAATGTTATATATGATTCATAAAAGAACAACTACATAAAGAATTATGATATCTAGGAACAATTATAAATGAGTTGTGCATATTGTAATAGATAGAGAAATTTTTTAATATATTTGAAGAAGGTGTAAGATATGCTCCTTTTATGTAATGTAAAAATATAATATAATATATTTAAATCACATGTGACAAGAAGGCTTTTCATATCATGTTGACCCTCTTAGTTGTACTTTAATCTGTCCATCTTGTGATTCTGCATTTTGTTTGACTAACATAATGTGTTATCTTGGACATAGGAAAAGATTGATGCACATACACAAAGATATTTCACATAAATGAATGTCTATCTACTTGTTTTTAGTTAACCTATTGATGACATTTATGAGGAAAGCGGTAGTTTTATTGTTAGATGTGAACAAACGAAATAACGAGAGGAATTTAAATCTCACAATGATCCACTAAGATGAAAATTTCAAAAATATGTTGGATGTTGGCTATCTAAGGAAAATCAATATACTTGACATATTGATAATTTATCAACTTCCCCAATGCCAGGATCTCATGTAAATGTAAATAATGATAATGATGAAATAAAGTAATAACAAGTAAAAAAAATCTCATACTTTAGAGTCGTACGCTTCCATATTGCAATATAGATTCTTCTAGCATATTAAAAATGTGTTTGTATATTATATAATATCAACCATTCTTACGATTTATTCTTGCATATTACCATTCACCTTGTATATTAGATATGTCCATCCATGAGGATTTTGACTCCACCACAATTATTCTAACACCAACCCACACCCTCCCCTTATTATATAGACCTTCCACCATCACTTATGACCACAATCAACATGCACAAGGCTGAAAAAGTGGCGAGGGTGGTGAACAACCAAGTCTTCTAGTGTCACAGCAGCCCTCTGCACATCATAGACCTTGGATGGACACTAAAATGTCCACAATGAGTGCACTGTTGTAGCCGTCACACTGAAAGACTCTAGAAGGAGGGTGAATAGAGTCAAAAGAATGTATTTGCAACTTAAAACACAAACACAGTTAGTTGCAACTTGCTTAAAGAATTTGAAAATATAAAGCGAGTTAGTGGACAAAAAACAACAACAAAAAAGAACACATGATATAGAGTGGTTCCGTCAAAATAACATCAGTGTACTACCTAGTTGTTTCTAAGAAAGATTTTTAAACTATATATTTTATTCATTTTGTAAATTAATACACAATACATAAAATTTACCAGTTTTTTTTATGGCACAAGACTAACCATCTTTTTTAGCTCAGAAGAACTATCACCTTCTTCGACGGGCCTCTGGAAGGTCACCCACCTGGAGATGATCACAATCACCCTCCAACACCTTGGTCGCAGTCTTTGACCGAGAAGTAGCACTAAGAGGACTTCACCACAACCTTCTAACTCAAAGTAGTGAGAAGCAACTGCAAACCAGAGAACAAGCATAAGAAAGGAAGAAGGAGATTACAATGCTCTTTCACAAGATATACAATCAAGAACTATGGACAAGTGATGACGGTCTGCTCCACAATATTTTTTTAAAAGCTATATTTTCTAGAGAAGGATTCTAGTTTAGAGCTAAGACTTAGGCTATATGGATATCAAATTAAATTATAGAACCTAAATTCTTTTAAAATTTTGGCAAGTAGCATGCTCAAGTTTGTGTATATGATCCTAATTTTTGTGTGCAGACTTGTTGTTTAGGGTACTAAGACCGCTCCTATTTATAGGAAATGTTTACAAGAGGTTAGGGAAATTTTGGGTAGTGTCTAGAGTGTTCTAGGACAAAAAATAGCCATTAGGATTGAATCAAACAAGTTGCAATGACTATTTTGATCATTTGTAGAAAAGTTTCTGGAACATTCTCGGTCTACAATATTGTCGACCGAAAGAGTCTCGATCCACAATATTGTCGATTGAAAAACGATTTGAACTCCAATGGCTATGAGTACGTCAATCTCCTCACAACATGTAATATCCTCAAATTTTGGTAAAATTGAACTATAAAATATGATGCATGAATTAAATTGATAATTCCTCAATGATTTTATTGGTGGAATAGTAATGTTAATTGCCTTTGTCGCACACGTGCTTTTGGCACAACACAAATACATAAAAGGAATTCATGCATTAATAAATAGTAATGACTTTAAATATTGATAAACATTTTCCAAAGGAGAATAAAGTTTATAATGTGTCAGATAGAATACTTATCTTTCCATTATTGGAAACACAATGGTTGGGACACCAAATAGTGTTACCTTGGGTTGCCTATTTGGTATGTTGAAGGATAATTACAATATAAGATCATGAGAGGATTTCTAAGATAATCCAAGATAATATGTGACTTAGATATTTAATTAAAAGTTTATCCACTTTTTCTTGGAAGCCAAATAATGTAAGTTTCCTAAAAGAAATAGGAAGCATAATTTAAAAGAAAGATTGGGTTTTATCATCTATATTAATGGATTAAGATACTTTGTTAGAAAAGTTGACTAGCCATCTTTATAATGAGTTTTATTGTGACTCATGGTCCTATGCTTTGGTCCTAAGTAATCTCCAATTAAATTATTACATGTTTGTTATGGTAATATGAGAGAAAGGAGAATTGTGAGAAGTTTGGTTAAGAAACAAACTAGAAAGGGAGAAAGATTAGCAGATAGTATATGTATAAATGTGGGAGTCCCTATCCTCCTTGGTGTGCCCTTTCATAAGTCCATACCTAGCCGTAGTAAGGGGGTGCCCATGCGGCCAGGGTAGCGTGCTGCCCTTTTGGATGCATTGACCGTAGGGATGACCTCTATGATCTACCCTGCCTTCTCTCCCTGGTGCTCAACCGTTGAGGGCTCTTGGGTGCCACCATTACAACTATGGTGGTTAGCTGCTACGTGTTCACATGCCGAGAAGGGGAGCCATCGATGGCTCTTGCTCATGACTGGATTTCTTGAGAAAGGGTGAAGGGAGGAGACGCGCCAGGCGTCATAGAGCATCGTTGGTCGCTGCTATGAGATCATGGTTGTCATTATGGAGAGAAGTGATGGCGGCAGAGCTGCTCCAAGCCTGAGTGACTACCTACGTTTGTGACTCAGATGCGGGGGAGGGTGGCAGAGGAGGAAGTGACCTCTGCTACAAGACGACGGTGTTCTCAGAGTCAAAGGACCCAGGTGTGATCTGCAAAAGCGAATGAAGGTTGTCAAGTCAGCACCATCACAGGAGGAGCTCTCTGTGCCAACTGTGTTGGGCTCTACCGGGATGGATGTGGAGTCTGATGAGGGTGCTCCATTTCTAGCTTACACAAGGGGTTCCTAGATAAGATCTTTGATCTCGTTTTTTGTTTTAGACCTACAAAACCTGAAAGCTGGCCATGACATGTTACCTTTCTCTCACCGACCTCTAAGGACCTCTACAGACCTTGGACTAAGTCTGGCAAGGTCATGTGCACCGCCTGAGGCCGGCCGCCTGGACCTTCGAAAGTAGGGAGTAGGGGAACCGCCCCTGAGCTGACAAACGATGGGCGTAGTTTTGTCCTATCGTGAGGAGGGGGATGGTCCTGGGTTAAATATTGAGGATACCCCTGAGCGCATAAAATCTTGAGCCATCGCGGAAAGGGCAATACAATATTTTCATTATAAAGTTAACAAGTTTGCAAATTAAGTTAAAAGGAGCATTAGATGCTGATGTGGTGACTAACGATTGGTCAGAATCACATAACCTTGAAATAATTATAGTTAATTATTTGTGACTCTTATGGGGACATATAATGTATGAAGGTTTCTTAGAAAAATGCGAGGAATCCAAATAAAATACAATTAGACCTGATTATGCTTTCTATTCCAAAAGTATGTGCAATACATGTGTTAATGTAATTAGTATAAATGAAAGCCTAGATTTAGGTTAATATGATGCTTAATTGATTAGAATTTGTTATGTTATGTTCATACCTGATCTAGATATATATAATGAGTAAAACCTTGTTAATGGTAAATAATGGATGATTCCAGATTAGTAATCGTATATATGTTGTTTTAGGGTGTTAAAACCAATGTGAACATTTGGATATAATCTTAATGTTGATAATGTGATCTAGGTACCATGAATAGTCTAATATGCTTAATTTGACGATTAGGGTTCCACCTAATATGCATAATGGAATTGGTAATCTTAGAAACCATAATGTGAGGAGTTAGGGTTTGTAACCCTAATCCCTAGTCCAAACACGAGATAGTCCTAAACCCTAGTCTAGGAGCACATCTAGATTCGAGTAATGTAATGTGAATACATGGTGACACATATGTAGTATGCATATTTTAGATTAAATGCTTTGTTGCTTGGATGATTAGATTCACTCTTAAAGTACATGTTAGATATGCATGGTTTCTGTGATGGCATAAGGTACGTGGTTACGCTTATGAATACATGTATCGAATTTCGAGATTGTCGATGTTTCTTGATGAGATTGAACAACAAATAAACTGCTTGCTTATTTATTTAGTTCTTGCAAACTATAAAGTTCCTATGAGTATCATGTAAAGTAAATAACAATAATCTAAACCCTGGCTTAGACTGATCTTAAGGGTAATGCACACGAGCCCCAGAGGGACAGTGATTACACTTGAGGTAGTAGACCAGATAAGGGTTAGAATATGAAAACAAGTTTATGTTCTTATATGAAAGACAAAGATGTTGCTTATATATGTACCTGTGATTATTGAATGAACCCACGTACCAGTATAGCAATATACTGACCGCGTATTAGTTTATCAGCATTTTAGGTATCAGATATACTTGATTCGTGGACATGAGGGTACGGATAAAGATGTTGAAGACACTATAGTTTAATCATGAAGGTTTAGTCTTAATGGTTTATCTTCACACTTGTAAAAGTTAATTTTGTTTAAAAGTTATGTAACTCCTTAGAGGAGCTTTTTATGTAAACATGTAAATATTTACTCATTAATGGAAATTGTTTACTATTATGTATTATTTCATGAATCTAATCCTAGAATTTATGATTAATGATCTACGACTTTAAGATCTTTTAGACACTCAAAAGTGTGGGTCGTTACATTTGGTATCAGAGCACAGATTCATCAACTAATACTTAATATTTAATAATTTCAAATTATCCTTAGAAATTTTAAGAGAAAAATTAAGTTCCTCATCTCACATTTTTGTCTACTTCTCATCTCGTGCTTAAAAGCTTTGAAAAGAAAATGTTAATAAGATAAGTACAATGTAAAAAGATGTAACCTTTCGTGTAGGTCCCTCTAGAGAGGGTAGACACTAGAAAGATACATGTTTGGGTAATCCCTTTGTTAGAGGAAGGACTTGGAATAGGGTGTGAAAACTCTAGAGAGTCTAGGGATAGGGAAACACTGAGAGGTAGAGTATAGTCCCTAACCCTAACCCTAAAAACCTTAATCTTAAATAATGAACGTGGTGTGGTGGTATGGGACATTACCCATGTGAAACTTGAAATTAAGAATAAGAAAGATAAAGGGATGGGTTTAGGTAACCCAGTCTCCCATACAAGTGTACATGAGGAGAATAATGTTTATGTAAGAGGTCTTAAGAAATATAAGAACCCAATAGTTATATATATATATATATATATATATATATATATATATATATATGATAATGAAAGTTTGAATATAACTTGCTCAAACCCCTTATGTTGTCTCTAGAAGTTTGGTGATGGTGGCCAAGCCCCTAGAGGGGAAGGTCAAGGTAGCACCAAGCCCCTGGAGGGGAAGGCACCCAAGTTCACTGAATGGACAGAAATTATGAGAGTGGTATTCTAGAAATTGAGAAAACATGGGTTGATATGTTATAATGATAAAAGTTATGCCTAATGATAAAAAGAAAGGGGATATATATGGAACCTTTAGGGTTAGTGTGCCAACCTGGGGTGGGTTGACCCAAGAGTGGGAAGATGACCTCAGAGGGAGGCAAAACCTTAGATCTTGGGATCAGGTTGTGGCTAGAGAGCCTAACCCCCTCCTATGAGCCATGAAGACACCCTAGGCTAGGACACTCCCTTAAAAGGTAACTGAATAAACACATTTAATTATTGAGATAACCTTATTCCTCACCTAGAGGAGTGAAGAGTTAAAGATATTAAAAAAATGAAAGCACTTAAATTCTTTGAACCCAAGGATTCCATCTATGAGTGACACAAATGGTCAAGTCCTGGAGGGAAGACTAATGAGGCACCAAGCCCAGGAGGGAAGGTGGCGTAAGTGGATGACCAAGCCCAGGAGGGAATGTCATGAAACGGTCAAGCCTAGGAGGGAAGACCAGGAAGGCACCAAGCCCAGGAGGGAAGGTGGCCTAAGTCCACAGTGTAGTTGTTTAGGATCAAGCCCCTGGAGGGGAAGATCAGAGAAGGTCAAGCCCAGGAGGGAAGACCGACATGGCACCAAGCCCTCGAGGGAAGGTGGCCCGAGCTCAATGTTGGGACAACACTGCATCATGTCTACTCGAAAGTGAGAGGTGAAGGCAATCCTGGTTAAGGAGTTAAAGTAAGAAAATAATGTGCTTAAAAGATGTGACATCTCAAAAGAACCCCTAAGAGAGGGTAGATACCTAATGCAATCCTAGGGTCAAGTAGGGTGTAGTAGAGGTACATAGGACCAATGGGTTGGGAGTCGATAAACCCTGAATGCACATGACTAAGTGGTCGGGAGGTAATAGTTGGTTTGCCCTAGGCCCATGTCTCAGAAGGTTGGCCACCTTCCTGATGTTCATGTGGCCCAATAGGGTGAATGTAAAGACACTCCCTTGATGCATAAGGATGAGATCACTCCAAGAGTACCTATACCCCTAGAGACCCAAAGGATTTGGCTAAGGCTCATAATGATACATGAGATGTAAATATAAAAGACATAAGGAAGTCATGAAAACTTGAGAGAAGTTGTGCCCTAACTTAAGAGTAAGAAAAGGGATACTTGACTTCATGGAATATTAGAATGCTACGAAATTAAGAACAAGTAAGTTTAGAGTCATATCGAGTATGATTCAAATTAATATGTGAAATTGAAAGGTAATGTGTGGATGTACCATCTCCACGATTGGAATGAAATGAACTTTGTTTGGGCTGCAGTCAAATACTTATTTCATCTCATTATGAGGGAGGGAGATTGGATAGACACACGTTATGCTTAAAATTGAGATAATGAGGATGAATATCCTACATTTAATGTGTGATGACATGATCTGGGGTTAGAGGTGTTACCTCACCCTTATGTGAAATAATGGATAATAGGTTGGAAACCTAGGTGAAAATAGAAATCACCAAGTAGTAATGAAATCATCAATGATAATGAAATCATCAAGTGATGATAAGATGTGTATACTAAAGATGTAGATATACTTGAAATTAGATTCAGGTGCCAATCTTAGTAATAAGACAAAATTTCATATACTATGGAAAAGTTGTTAAAGATGTCTAAGTAGGGTGCTAACCCTAAGACTTGAAACTAAGATGAGTTATAATTCACTTTTTTCTTTTGGGTGTGAATTTTGAGGACAAAATTCCTTTTAAGGATGGGTGAATGTAATATCCTCAAATTTTGGTAAAATTTAACTATAAAATATGATGCATGAATTAAATTGATAATTCCTCAATGATTTTGTTGGTGGAATATTAATGTTAATTGCCTTTGTCGCATAAGTGCTTTTGGCACAAGACAAATAGATAAAATGTATTCATGCATTAATAAATAGTAATGACTTTTGATATTTTGATAAATGTTTTCCAAAGGAGAAAAAGTTTATAATGTGTTAGTTAGTTAAAAGAATACTTATCTTTCCATTATTGGAATCACAATGGTTGGGACACCAAATAGTGTTACCTTGGGTTGCCTTTTTGGTATGTTGAAGGATAATTACAATATAAGATAATGGGAGGATTTCTAAGATAATCCAAGATAATATGCGGCTTAGATATTTAATTAAAAGATTATCCACTTTTTGTGGAAGCCAAATAATGTAAGTTTCCTAAAAGAAATAGGAAACATGGTTTAAAAGAAAGATTGGGCTTTATCATCTATATAAATGGATTAAGATACATTGTTAGGAAAGTTGAATATCCACCTTCATAATGAGTTTTATTGTGAATCATGGTCCTATGCTTTGGTCCTAAGTAATCTCCAATTAAATTATTACATCCTTGTTATGGTAATATGAGAAAAAGGAGAATCGTGAGAAGTTTGAATAAGAAACAAACTAGAAAGGGAGAAATATTAGCAGATAGTATCTGTATATATGTGGGACTCCCTATCCTCCTTAGTGTGCCCTTTCATAAGTCCATACCTAGCCACAACCAGGGGGTGCCCATGTGGCCAGGGTAGCGTGCCGCCATGTTGGATGCATTGACCGCAGGGACGACCTCTATGATCTACCCCACCTTCTCTCCCTGGCACTCAACCGTCGTGGGCTATTGGGAACCACCGTTACAGATACGGTGGTTAGCTGCTTTGTGTTTACATGTAGAGAAGGGGAGCCATCGACAGATCTTGCTCATGACCGGATTGCCAGAGAGGGGCTGAAGGGAGGAGACGCTCCAGGCATCATGGAGTATCATTGGTCGCTGCTATGAGACCATGTTTGGCATTATGGAGAGAAGTGACGGTGGCAGAGGTGCTCCAAGCCCAAGTGACTGCCTACGTTTGTGAGTCAGATGCAAAGGAGGGCGGAAGAGGAGGAAGTGGCCTCTACTATGAGACTACAATGTTCTCGGTGTTGATGGACCCAGACGTGATCTGCAACAGAAAATGGAGGTTGTCAAGTCAGCCCCATCACAGGAGGATTTCTCTGTGTCGGCTGCGTTGGGCTCTAGCAGGATGGATGTGGAGTCTGATGAGGGTGCTCCATCTCTAGCTTACACAAGGAGTTCCTAGGTAAGATCTTTGATCTCGTTTTCTATTTTAGACCTGCAGAACCCGAAAGTTGGCCGCAACCTATTACCTTTCTCTCCCAACCTTTAAGGACCCCTGTAGACCTCAGACCAGGTCCGACAAGGTCGTGTGCATCGCCTGAGGTCGATCGCCTGGACCTTCGGTAGTAGGGAGTAGGGGAACTGCTCCTACACTGACAAACGATGGGTGTAGTTTCGCCCTGTCGTGAGGAGGGGGTGGTCCTGGGTTAAATACCAAGGGTACCCCTGAGCGCATAAATGTTTGAGCCACCACAGCAAGGGCAATACAATCTTTTCATTATAAACTTAACTAGTTTGTGAATTAAGTTAAAAGGGCCATTAGATGTTGATGTGGTGACTAACGATTGGTCAGAATCACATAACCTTGAAATAATTATACTTAATTATTCGTGACTCTGATGGGGACATATAATATATGAAAGTTGCTTAGAAAAATGAGAGGAATCCAAATAAAATACTATCAGAACATGATTATGCTTTTTGTTCCAAACGTATGTGAAATACATGTGTTAATGTGATTATTATAAAGGAAATCCTAGATTTAGGTTAATATGATGCTTAATTGATTAGAATTGGTTATGTTATGTTCATACCTGATCTAGACATATATAATGAGTAAAACCTTGATAATGGTGAATAATGGAAGATTCCAGATTAGTAATCTTATATATGTTGTTTTAGGGTGTTAAAACTAATGTGACATCTGGATATAATCTTAATGTTGATAATGTGATCTAGGTATTATGAATAATCTAATATGCTTAAGTTGATGATTAGGGTTCAACCTAATATGCATAATGGAATTGGTAATCTTAGAAACCATAACGTGATGAGTTAGGGTTTGTAACCCTAATCCGTAGTCCAAACACGAGATAGTCCTAAACCCTAGTCTAGGAGCACATCTAGATCTGAGTAATGTAATGTGAATACGTGGTGACACATATGTAAAATGTATATTTTAGATTAAATGCTTTGTTGCTTGGATGATTGGATGTACTCTTAACGTACATGTTAGATCTGCATGGTTTCTGCGATGGCATAAGGTACGTGGTTATGCTTATGAATACATGTATCGAATTCTGAGATTACCGATGTTTCTCAATGAGATTGAACGACAAATAAACTGCTTGCTTATTTATTTAGTTCATGCAAACTATCGAATCGACCTACAGAGAGAGGGATGAATCGACCGATAGGGAGAGAGAGGATGGGGATAGCTTACCTTACTTAGATATAGCCTCAATGAATAGAATATCCTAAGCCCGAAGTGAGCCCCCGGCAAGGGGGAACCCAAAGGGAAGGCGAAGAATGTAGACGTTGGGAAGTTCCTATGTGTATCATGTAAATTAAATAACAATATTCTAAACCCTGGGTTAGATTGATCATAAGGGTAATGCACACGAGCCCCAAAGGGATAGTGATTACACCTGAGGTAGTAGACCAGATAAGGGTTAGAATATGAAAACAAGTTTATGTTCTTATATGCAAGTCAAAGGTGTTGCTTATATATGTATCTGTGATTATTGAATGAGCCCATGTACCAGTATAGCAATATACTGACCACGTATTTGTTTGTTGGCATTTTAGGTATCAGATATGCTTGATTCGTGGACATGATGGTATGGATAAAGATGTTGAAGACACTACAGTTTAATCATGAAGGTTTAGTCTTAATGGTTTATCTTCACACCTGTAAAAGTTAATTCTATTTAAAAGTTATGTAACTCCTTAGAGGAGCTTTTTATGTAAACATGTAAATATTTGCTCATTAATGGAAATTGTTTATTATTCTGTATTATTTCTTGAATATGATCCTAGAACTTATGATTAATGATCTACGACTTTAAGGTCTTTTAGACACTCAAAAGTGTGGGTCGTTACACATCAGTTCTTTGTCGATCAAACTTTTCTTCGATTGACTATCCAGTCGACAATATTGTTGAACGAGATTGACTCAAAACTTTAGATATGCAAGGCTATTTCTCAGTTTTCCTGAGTCTTCAACCGAGTGTGTCCTGCTCGACAACTTTGTCGATTGAGAAGGACTATGTACAAATATTTACAATGAAAGTGAGGTCCTATAAAAGACTTGTATAGAATCTATCAATACTAAAGTCTTCATGTGAGCATAGGATAGGGTTTTAGGTAGAATAAGAGGATAATCAATTGTCCTTACATCATGTCAATCAAGTTGTACAAAACACAGGTGCAAAATCAAATACATGGTACAACTTGATTTTCAAGCATGCAAACAAATAAAATTTCAAGGTCTTTGTATTTGGATTTTGACTTAGTTCCTTGATCACCTGAAATACTTAAAGCACATGTTAGTAATGTAATTTGGAAATGTTTTCATCATCAATATTTTAATGTGGCATATCCAAAAATCCAACAATATCCCTTTTTGATAATGACAAATGTGTCTATAAGATAAATTGAAAGTAGCCAATTTAGAACTCCATACCTTTTAAATTATTGTGTTGGTCGTCAATTTATCTCATTGGTTATTCTCCCCCCTTTGTCAAAGTCAAAAAGGATCAATACTTACCGGTGCTCCTCCTCAAGGAGACACTCCCCCTTAACAAGATAGTCATTTGAAGAGGGAAAAATTAACACCCAATGTACCAATTTGAAAAGAATACTATTGATGAGAAAAGCCAAAAAAATGATGGACATTAATCACATTCGGGCATAGTGAAAAAGCCATATTTGATCAAGGAACATAAAAAATATGATCTAATTACTAATGAAAGGAATGTTAAGTCATTCATGATAAAAAGATCCCATACATCCAAATATCAAAACAAAAATTGATTTCTCAATCATTTTCAAGGGACGTTAAGCCCAGAAATGATTAGAGAATCCATTAAGCACAAAAATAAGGTCAACAAAATAATCTCTAGACAAAATATAAGGGATTTTAAACCCATATTGACATAGAGAACAAATTTTAACGTCAAATGAGGTCACCAAAGAATATTTAGACCAAATATAAGGGATGTTAAGACCATATTGATTTAGAGGAGCCTTTAACTATTATAATAACAACTCTAAAATAATCTCAAAACCAAATGTCAAAGGATGTTAAGCGTATAGTGATATAGAGAATCAATTCAGAGTAGAGAAGATGTGCAAGTTATATTAAAGGACTTTGAGCTCTTCCTTTAATCTCATATCAAGTAAATAGATCTCAAATATAACAAAAATATTCACTAAAAAGATGGCCACTTAATATTCCAAACTTCATAATAAATCATTCATGTCAAATGTAGAAACTAAGAAATTAAGTAAATATTTGAATTTGAAAACCAATTTTTATAAAATATTAAAATAAATTTTGTTAAACACAAATGAAAGAATTTTTGCTTTTGAATTATTTGTCCCCTTTTGTCATCTCAAAAGATAGAAAGTATAAATATAAGATGACTCATCCTTAGTGGGATACTCCCTTTGAATATGATACCTAAATTCAAGTAGATGATGTGATGGCACAAATTAAGATCAAAACAATGATTTGCAAATAAGGGTCATGATCTTTTTACTTTTTATCTAGAAAAAATTTATGGTATGCAAATCATTTGATATGACATGAGAATGCATAATACCTGAATCTTTTATAAGCAAGACATGTTTCATGACTAATGCATTTGATAAGATCATGTTTAAGGAATTTAGCCAAATTCATGAGTACCAACATGAGAATGTAAAAAGTTATTCAACATATATCTACTGTTTGAAAAATTTTAAAAGATAATTTCAATTTTTCACTTTAGCAAGAGAATTCTTAGTAGTAAAAATCAAGCATTGTTTAGTAAGATCTTCTTTAAGCATAGAAGTTTTATCATCAAATTTTCTTGAAGTGTTATGATTGACATGTGTACAAAGAGAGGTAAAATTTTAAATGTAAAGATTTGACACGGGAGAACTTATTAGATCATCCAATCTTTTTTTAATAGTATTATGTTCATTAAGAAAATTTAGTTTTAAGTTCAAGAAATCAATCATACTAGACATTTTGTTCTTTTTCTTATTATATATATAAATATGTATGTATATATATGTATATAATTTATCTAAAGAAATTTCAATGCTTCCAAAGCATATATTATCCAAGAAAAAACAATTGTACGAATGCAAAATTGAGACATCTCCTTGCAATATTTTGAAATATTCAAATTAAATTTTTGACTGCCTCATTTTGGTTTAAAGAGATAATCATGTAGCAAACTAACTCTAACTATCAATTATTAGATAGGCAAATTAAAAACTTTCTCTCATTAATTCGGTCAAGTTGTGTTTCGACCGATTTCCCCCTCGATGAAACTTTTCTTCGACAGAGAGGTTGTTTGTCACAAAATCATCCGTTTTTAGCCAACTTAAAGCTAATGAACAAGATGTTCATAATTTATCTCATTTACAATTGTAATCAATTTTTAACTTTATTCGGAACAAATTCCATAAGATCATCTTTGAATAAAGTAGAAAGAGATACCTCATCATTACCTTGAGTTTCATCTTCATCATGTGCATGTCCTTCGTATCCTTTATTATTGCCTTCTTTCTTCTTCTTCTTTAGTTTAGGGGTTTGAGATTGCCAAGCACCTCAATCTCCATATTGGTGACATATAGTAGACAAAGATCTAACATTGTTTTAGAAGAATAAATGACATATTTCTTACCTTTAGCGCAAATTTCTTCTTTACTACTAAAAGAGTCACTTGAAGAGGAAGACTTTGCTTTGAAAGCAACTGTTTTCTCTACATGCCTTGCTTCTTTTTCTTGCCTCTCCTCTTCTTCAAGTTGTACTTTGGGTATTTCCAAGTTCCCAATAAGTTGCTCCATTTCATCTTGGAAATCTGTTCTTCTTCACTTATGTACTTCCCTAAGGTACTCAAATTATTGATTATAGAAGAAAATCTAGCATCTATTTCAAAAATAGTTTCATTTTCTTGCATATGAAATAATTTAAACTTTTAATCAAACATATTAATTTCAAAACCCTTCACTTGTAAAGTATCTTCATGTGTAACAGAAAGTATTCTTCACATTTCATATGTGGTTTCTGAAGAGGATACTTTATCGAATTCTTCAAGTGATAAATATGACTATAAAATACTTACAACTTTGGCATTAAGTTTTGGTTTTCTTATCATTGACTCGTCCCATTCTTCAAATTTTGATGTAGGGGGTTCATAAGGGTAGATGACTATATTCCAAAGATTTACATCAATACCTTGAATACATAATTACATATCATGCTTCCATTGATTGTAGTTGGATCCATCAAGGACTGTTGTTGGTTCTCCATGGTTGATGTTTCTAGTCACACCGCCCCCATTGCTTGAAGACTGGTGAAGGTTTTCTTGAAGACCTAGTCTCATACCACTCTAGAGGGGGGTGTAGAGTTAAAGAAAACTATTTACAACTTAAAATACAAACATGGTAGTTGCAACTTTCTTAAAGAATATGGAAATATAAAGCGAGTAAGTGGACAAAAAGAAGCAAACACATAGAACACACGATATAGAGTAGTTCCATCAAATGACATCAGTCCACTACCTAGTTGTTTCCAACAAGGATTTTCAAATGATTTATTTTATACCTTTTGTATACTGATACATAAGGTATAAAATTTACCAATATTTTTTGTGGCACAAGACTAACCCTCCTTTTCAGCTCAATGAGAATTATCACCTTCTTTGACGGGTTGTTGGAAGGTCACCCACCTGGAGATGATTGCAATCACCCTTCACCACCTTGGTCGCAACATTCAACTGAGAAGTAGCACTAAGAAAGCTTCACCATAACCTTCTGCCTCAAAGTAGTGAGAAGAAACAACAAATTGGGGCACATGAACAAGAAAGGAAGAAGGGCATTACAATGCTCTTACACAAGATATACAATCAAGCACTATGGACAAGTGATGATGATCCTCTCCACAAGGCTTTGGGCAAAGCTATATTGGTAGAGAAGAATTCTAGTATAGAGATAAGGCTTAGGATATATGAATAGCAACTTGAATTATAAAACCTAAACTCTTTCAGAATGATGGCAAGTAGTATGCTCAAGTTTGAGTGTATGATCACATTTGTTGTATGCAAGCTTGTTGTTTAAGTGTCCTAAGACCACTCCTTTTTATAAGAAATGTTTACAAGAATTTAGGGAAACTTTGAATAGTGTCTAGAGTGTTCTAGGATGAAAATTAGCCATTAGGATTAAGTCAAACAAATTACAACGGCTATTTTGATCATTTGCAGAACAATTTTTAGAACATTCTCGGTCCACAATATTGTCGACCGGAAGAGTCTCGGTCCACAATATAGTTGACAAAAAAAGTTATGGACTCCAATGGCTATGAGTCGATCAATCTCCTCACAATGGCTCTTTGTTGGTCAAACTTTTCTTTGACCGACTATCCGATCAAAAATATTATCGATCGATATTGACTCAGAACTTTAAATATGTTATGTTTTGGTTTCTCTAAGTCTTCGACCGAATACGTCTTGGTCAAAAAATTTGTTGACTGAGAAGGACTATGTGTAAAGATTTACAATATATGTGAGGTCCTATTAAAGACTTATATGAAACCTATCAATTCTAAAGTCTTCATGTGAGTGTAGGTTAGGGTTTTGGGTAGGTTTTGGATGATCATCACTTGTCCTTACATCATGTTTATGAATTTGTGAAGAAATACATGTACACAATCAGATACCTAGTTCAACTTGATTTGCAAGCATCCAAACATATAAAATTTCAAGGTCTTTGTAGTTGGATCTTGACTTAGCTCCTAGATCACCTGAAATACTTACAGTACATGTTAGTAACATGATTTGATTAATATTTTCATCATCAAAATTTGAGTGTGGAATATCAAAAAAGCCAACACATGATTTATGTCAATTTCACTCCTACAAAAACCCCAAGGAGTACCATCTTTAATTGTATGTGTGGTCTGGAATGCAGATGGGAACCCAGGATATGGACCTTCTTATTATAGTGCAAGCAGTGACACCAGTTTAGATGGATCTAAGGATGTTGAATCCATTACAACAAATGATATCACACGATTCAAGTACCACTAATTTTACTAAGATGGGAAACATATGTGTTGCACTGTCAATGTAGATATCAAGATGGGTACAAAAAACTATGCAGAGCCTGAGGGTACATTATTTCTGCCTTGTCTCTAACTTTGTTGATTCCTGAGGCTGTGGACTTTGATGAGGATGGAGATAGACATCAACCTCTCATTGCATTTGTGACGGACCATTGACATACACTAGAGGTGTGTGTTTTGTCAAAAACTTATCTCTCTCTCTCACACACTCTCTCCACTTGTAGAAAATATCAATCCCTCTGCTTGTCATTTTAATTTCATGTTCCTTGTAGAGTTGTTCTTAGATTAGGGGGGACAAATAGTATAAACATGTTTCCAGAATAGGATACAAGACTAGACTTTCTCTCTCAATATATGTGTGTATATATTTTTAAATATATACACACATGCATATAGGATTTGGCATGTTGGTGAGTGGTATCACAGTTGATGAATTCTAGTATTCTCTGATGAAGAGGTCTATGTTAATTTCAAACCATATGACAATATTTTTTCAATTTAAAATCCCTTGGTTGTACAACTCGTCTACGTGTTATAGGAGACGGTGGGGAAGAAATCTTACTCTCTTAATTTCATGTAGAATCTAACAGATGGATTTACATACCAAGAGACATCAATTACTACAATTTTATGCATGCGTAACAACCATTATCATGGGGAGTAGTGCCTTTTAGATAGATATCTATAATGAATTTTAGTCTTGGAAAAACATGCAACATAGGAAAAATGTGTTTGTTGCATACTCATGTTATGCTTATCCCAATGAAGTAAGTTGTGTGAAGGTACTCATGTGGGAATTAGTCTTATCTTTCTAACTCATTTGTAGGCATTCGTAGTGATATGTGCAACTTTACATATATTGTTTTGGTTTTCAAATGATCAACCATTATGGTTGTAAGCATGATCAAGGACATAATTATTTCATAATTCGAACATTTTGATAAAAGTAAATATATTAATGAACACTACAACATTTATATCACCTCAGTTTGCACCAGCTACAAGTGATCTACACAATATATTACTCAAGTCATTGGAAAGTGATTGACCGGCCTAAATCGCGCGTCCTAAATTTTTAGGCGGATTTGAGGTAGTCGAGATTTTACATTTATAAACCCGAATCCTTCTAGGCCCCGCAACTTTGTTTACGAGGTCAAAGTAGATATACGGGGTCGAACACAGGGACAAGGGGGTAGTGTTGAGAACCCAGAATCGACACGCTACACTCCGGCAGGTAAAAGAGATTGTAAATTCCCCAGAAGGGAAGCGTAAAGATGTCACAAACAAAACAAGAAAACAATCTCCAAGTGGAGTTACTAGAAAGATTTAAGGTTTTAGTCATTTAGCAATTTTTAGGGGTTTTCATGCGATAGAAACAGAAAGATAAAACTAGAGCTAGAGCAAGGTACGAAGGATAAGACTATAGAAAAATAAGCGGCACCGGTAACATCTTGTACCCCTCCTCTCAGAGCGGGTACCTCTAACCAAGCCTCGGCACCCCACTCGAGGTTGCTGGGCTCAAAGTTAGAGTGGAATGTTACTGAAACAACTCCGTTCTAGGCACTCGCGTACTCCAGAATCGGACCAAACACTAGAGCCACAACACAACTCTCGAAGTTGTTGCGACGGGAAAATACAATTCGGTAGCTAAGCGAAACGCGATCCAAAACATGCAAGCTAGAGTTCGGATATCCAACATAGCAGTCATCCAACATATTGCACCAAGCATAGAGCAGCAAGTAATTAAGTATTTCCATTTCTATAAGCATTAAAGGTCTTAATTACAATGCATAAGTAAATGAATTTAAATAACAGAATTAAAGATATGTGTCGCCTTCTTGATGTAGAAGGACGACAGGCTACAGTAACCATCCCGCCCGATATCGGACAGGGGCCTAGCCCGATACAGCCGTGTCGGGCGGCACACTCTCTCAAGTGGCACGCCACAACGGGCGACTGCATCGCTCAAGGACCTGGCCGATACGCTCGAGTCGGGTGGTACACCCTCTCAGGCGACACGCCTGACGAGCGGAGCGTATCGGGTTCGTTATCGTGTCGGGCATGGAGCTGCGTATCCTATCGTCGGGCACTGGTGTCGGGCACTCGTGTTGTGTATCTACATCGGCTGATATCGGCTCCCAGTGTCGCTCGGTACAGTCCTAGGTGAAACAGTCCCCTCCCTCTCGGGATGGGGAAGAGCTCACCTAGTGTTGCCCGGTACGAACACCGGAGCATGATACGCCTGCTCTCACAGTCTTCTCCAAAGATCACTCGACTCTCCCAAACCTGAAGTGACCAAGCTTGTTCAAATTGTCTAAGCTCTGAACTGTCTTTTTGGCTCCCTGTAGCTGCTATTTATAGGCAGCTGGTCGTGAGAAGATATGGTGCTCGAAACGCCACGTGTCCTGCTTTCCGCTGTTCAGTTGATGGTCAGCTGACGCGGGTATCACCCGGTATCGCTCGGCACAAGGAGGTCGGCTGTCGGGCGTCGAGGAGAGAGGCGCCTGCCGGTGGGTGGCTGATATCGCGCGACACCTAGAGTAGTTGCGGCGTGCTCGGCTCCCTGTCGGGTAAAGAGGCGTGTCGTCCATCGGTACCCTATCACGCGGCATTCTTGCGTCGCGTGTCGTCGTATCACGCAGCCCCACCGGTCAGCGTGTGTATCGGGCGTTAGGGGGGGCGAGACAGTCTTGGACTTATTTGCGGGCCGGAACGGCCTTATTGGTGCTAAATGGGCCAAAATAGGAGGAAACTCTGCAAAAGATGGAAATATTGGACTGAGAGCATTGCCTGGCTAATTATTGCGAAATTTCATATAAAATAGAGGAAATGGCAGAAAAGGGCAGTTTTGATAACAGAATAAAGGCCAAAAACGTCACGAAAATTGGTGTTATCAACTCCCCCAAACTTAGCTTTTTGATTGTCCTCAATCAATATTTAAACTTTATTTGGCGATGCTTCTTCTTGCGTAGTATGCTTCTCAGGCTAAGATGTAAAACAAGTATCGTAATGCCTTTAGAGATAATGCTGCCTCATTACGAACAAAAGACTTCGTCTGTCTTGCCTTATTGTTTAAGTAAGATTATTCTCTACAGCTTCGGCGAGACGTTGTTGTATGATTCCGAAGTTAGCTTCCACACCAAACAGCTTTATTTTCGGGGCAGAAAGTTGTGTATAGGGTAGGCTAAGGCTTTTTGGGTTTTCTTCTTGTTTCCCATCAATCCATCCAGGTACGGGTCCGTTAACGGGCAAGTGGTCCCTGCAGTCCAAGCCAGTTGGCTTTAGAGCAGTGATTTCACATCATACGTACCACAGCCCCAGATCTACCATGCCTAAAGATGGGTACTTTTGGGAAACAAGTGTGTGTAAAATTTTTTTCTTTTATTGGGCACAACTCTCATGCTTTTATTCACGCTCATAAGGCTTCTCTCTCTTTTTAGGATTTTTGTCTGGTAAGGGGAAACAAAGAGATTCTTGCTGTTTGGGCAGCTTTTTCCTTCTCCATATTCGTCTCTTAGCTGTTTGCGAGATTATTATATTTTTCGAAATTTTTGGCATGGCAAAACATATTCTTTTGTTCATTTGAAGCAGCACTATCAAAAAGATATAACATGACTTGCATCACTTTCAAGCAAAGAAAATAAACTTGGCAAGTAGTTGCATCAGGTTTTTATTATTATTACAGCGACTTTGTACATATACATAGGGACAGAAATTTGAAAGGGGCAGATTTTTGAAAATTTTTATATGGCATACATGCGTAGATCAGATATACAGGAAGCTATAAGAGCACATTAGATAAAAAAAGGAACCCTAAGCGTAGAAAGCTTGAAGAGTTAAAAATTTTATACCTCCCTCACTGGCACACAGGTACCCCATACTCCCCCAAACTTACTCCACACTCTGTCCCAGAGTGGCGAAGAAGGCAGGGTAAGGTAATGTGTAGCCAGTGAGGGTCAGCTCGCTGATGTGCTGCAATATGCTCCTACGAAGTTGCAGCATGCCATTGGGAGGTTGTCTAGCGGGTTCGCTGTGGCCAAAGAGAGGTTGAGCAGGAGCGTAAGCCCTCAAAATTCACTTCTGGCCCACCTTTTCTCCAGATCTCCGTTGTGAACATGAACAAAAGGACTGATTATCAGTCCCAGTTCAGTCCCAGGAGTGTGTAGTCAGGGTGGGCCCTCTCCCCTAGGAGGACGGAACCGGAATGCCCCGAACTTGTTCGGAGGCCTTAGTCGTCGTACTCGTGCTGTCTCTGGAGATGGTCCTAAACCACTGCAGAGACAGGCTGATAACAAGGTGACCCTCCATTTGAGCTATCACATGAAAAAGAATCCATCCCTTTCTTGTTGGTGTCGTTTCTGTCCGACAGTTGTTGCTGATCCCCGCACTGTGCTTGCTGGCGCGGCCGGTGGTTTGCTCCGTACGAGCCATACCTGTTATTCAGATTTAAAATTTATTTACACGTTAGGCCGATAAAAAGAAAAACTATTAAAACTTGTCTCGCGGTGTAACCCCGGGAAGATCCAGGGCGATATGAGATTGGCGCGCTGTCCGATTGTCGTGCGACAGAGGTGTATCGGCACTACTACATAAATGGCTTATAAAGCCACTTTTCAAGGTGTCGGTTGTTTACAAAAATCGACACCTAATGTCTACAGTGTCGGTTGATAACATAAACCGACATCCAATCTGCTTAGGGAGCCCAGACACGGGTACCGCTTTTAATAGGT
This sequence comes from Alisma plantago-aquatica, assembly GCA_963693085.1. NCBI lineage: Eukaryota > Viridiplantae > Streptophyta > Magnoliopsida > Alismatales > Alismataceae > Alisma > Alisma plantago-aquatica. Next base: position 14,375,304 of record OY856409.1, on the reverse strand, counting down.
GTCGGTTAATTAATAAAAAACCGACACCTAAACTCAACCGCCAAACCCAAAATTCCAGCGAAAAAATTGGCTCCAAAATTTTACATATGGCGTCGGTTCATAACTAAATAACCGACACTATAGGTGTAGTTGTCGGTTTTTTTAAATAACTGACACTTAGTATAGGTGTCGGTTCATAACTAAATAACCGACACTATAGGTTTAGGTGTCCGTTTTTTTAAATAACCGACACTTATTGTCAACTTAATAGCTCACCAGCCCGACCGATTCTTCCCCTTTCCCTGTTTCATTCCCGATTGCAGCTAGTTAGCTCCGGCGATTTTTGCTCGCCCCCGTTGCTCCGCCGCCGCCGCTCCCTGCCATCCGTGCCGCCGTCACCGCTCGGTGCTGTCGCCGCTCGGTGCTGCCTCCAGCTAAAGCTTCTGCTCGGTGCCGTTGCCGCTCGGTGCTGCCGCCGCTCTGCTCCGCCAGCAAGGTAACTCTTTTCTCCTCCGCCTTGCTTTTCCCTGACGGCCACCACTTTCACCCAATCCCCAGCAGAAGCACCAACATCCACACCGCCATCCGCCTCCCCAGTGCCAGCAGCCGCTCCCGCACCAGCCACCACCACCCCACCCCCAACCGCCTCTACCCTAGCCCCAACCCCAACCATCGCAGTGCCGCTGGACCTTCCTCCGCCCTTCTTCTTCCTCTACCTCACCCTAGCAGTTCCCGACCTATAGAGCAGTGCCGGCGGCCAGAAGTAGCAGGTGCAGCTGTAGCGACGCCGTCCAAGAGTAGCTGGGAATGACCAACACTACCAAATGCCGCCCTTGACTCTGACTAAGAGCCCTAAACTTGATTCCGCAGCCCCCTCAGCCACGAGCAGCACCTAGCTGCGTTTCTAGCTGAGCCCTTTCCACCTGTGCATGAAGCAGGTCTGAACCAGGGGCAGTTCTGCCCGGGAAACACCATGAAAATCACAACCTTGAGTTCGGACTTTAGGCCCAGACCCGAATCTACTTATTTGTATTTTTCATCTACTTATTTGTACCTCATGCTATTCTGAATTAAGTGTATATTTACTTCATAATTAAATGTTTAAGAAAGTTATAGATATCTTGATGATGAACTGTAATGCACACATGTGACATGCTTGGAATGTAAATGAGGAACTGTAATGCACACATGTTTAACTTGTTTCATTGTTGAGTATATTGAGAATCCTAATCACCCTTCTTTTGCTTAATGATGAACTGTAATGCACACATGTGACATGCTTGGAATGTAAATGATGAACTTTTCCCTAAATTGCCAATCATGCTTTTAAAGACATCAATAATCACCCTAACTTGAAGAACTAGGATTTTAGGTATAAGAATGACAACACATTATTTGTTGGCCTAGAAACCCATCCAAGATTTACTCATTAGGAGTAAATCTTGGATAGTCCCCGGTTTGGGACTGTTCTTGAACACCTAATCTCGCTTAGGATGTAAGTGTATATAATGTGTGTTGGGTTTTCAAGAAAATTTCCGCAGCATTTCCCCGTTTGTTCTCTAAGTACATATGTACTTGGAGAACAGCGGGGAAATGCTGCCGAAATTTTCTCGAAAACCCAATACACATTATACACTTACTAGTGAGATTAGGTGTTCAAGAATGGGATATGTGGTACACATTTATTATATATAAGAATGACATCACATGTATTTGTTGGCCTAATCTTGTCCTAATATATACTTGTTTTTCTCTTTGATCATAGAATGGATACTTTACAATTTGAATTACTTTACAATGTGAGCTTTACAATTTGAATTACTTTACAATGTGAGCTTTACACTTTGAATTACTTTACAATGTGAACTTTACAATTTGAATTACTTTACAATGTGAGCTTTACACTTTGAATTACTACTTTACAATGTGAATTTTACAATTTGAATGTGAATTTGCAGATGGCTGACCATTCTCCTGATGACCGTGCTGATGACTACCGTGAGGGTGAGAACATCAATGCGCCGCCTCACAATGTATGTTTTAAAAATATATCATATATTTATATCTATATGTCCATTTATAGTTATATCTTGTAAATGTGAATTATTTTGTCAAATTTTAGGTTGATGATGCACAGGTACCAGCTGAAGCACTTGAGGCACTTGATCAACAACACCAAAAAGTTGACAAGAGAAGGGGCATCACTATGATGAAGAAGTTAATTTCACAAAAGGGCAATGGACCCAAACTTGTTGTGGATTTCGATAATGTAGGAAATGCATGTGGTGTGAATCGCAATTCATTTATTTCATATCTTGGGTTTGTTACTCGTAGCCATTGCGGTTGTCGCTTAGATTCTTGGCATAAAGTTTCTAAGGAGAAGAAAGATTTAATATGGAGGGATTTATGCGTGAGTTATTATTAATTTGCAATTCTATTTTGTAGATTACTAAATTTTTGGATACTAGTTAATAGCAATTCTATTTTGCAGAGTATATTTGAATTGGATGAAAAGTTGCATCGTAAATGTGTGATGCAACGCCGTGGGAGAGTCCTAAGGAACTATAGGACAAATCTCACCAGAGAATACATAAAAGAAGCCGACAAGAGGAAGAAGACAGCCACTGAACAGTGGAACTTCCTGGACAAAGAAGAATGGGACGCATTTGTCACTTCAAGACAAACTGATGAATTCAAGGTATTAGGCGTCAATCTCATTAATTAATATATGTTGTATTCACTTATTCAAGATTAACATTTAGTGTTACTAACCAAATCATTAATTTGCATACTAACTAGGCCCTCAGTGAGGCACAAAGATCAAGGCGTGCACTGAATGTGCATGACCACACAATGGGTCCAAAGGGGTATGCAGGCGTTCGCCAAAGACTACAGGCTGAGGCTACTGCTGCTCAGTCTGCTGCTACTCAGGAGTCCTCTACCATAGGTAGCACACCTCTGCCTCGCCATGATGTCTGGATAGCTGGGAGGAAAAATAAGAAGGGAGAAATAACTAAGGCCGCAACTGCTGAGGCGGCTGCAAAAATGGTAAAATACAACTCTTACAGCAATCATTCGAATATTGATTATTTGTGTTGTTTACTTAAGTACAAATTTTTGTTTTGGCAATTAGCGGGAGCTGCACGAGCTGAGGAAACAAGGAAAGTTCATCCCTGAGGGAACAAAGGATGAATTGACAGTTGCTCTGGGTAACCCAGAGCATCCTGGACGTGTTAGGGCTGCAGGAGCTGGTGTGGGCATCAAAGCTTTTTTTGGGCCATCCCAGCGCAAACATGTCCCAAAAGTGGGACTTTCACAAGAAGAGGTAACGTATTTTTTCCTTGTAGATGTTACTGTAAAAGAGAATTCAATAATTAGAACTTGATGTTTCTTTTATCCATGTATAGGTAGATAAGCTATTTGATAGGAAACTCGAAGAAGCAATGAAAAAGTGGCAGGCATCTCAGACTGCCACTTACCAGACAATACCTACTGCAGACTCTACTCCTACTCCTACTGCAGAGGTTGGGAGTAATCCTGTAGAACCACCACCTAGCACATCCACTGTAAGTATTTTTATGACATAGCTAACTAGTTTTTTAATTCAAGATGATACATATATATGAAATTGTAGTCATTTAAGAAAAAGATGATATGTATATATGTATATAACATTCTTTACACAAAAATTTGTAGGGGTTGAAGCCATGCCGTCTAAAAAGTAAAGAATATGTCGTGGCAGAGGTGTCGGCTTACCCATCCCTACCAGGGGAAACGTGTCACGGGTCTCCAGTACCAGTTGGTTGGATTCGGGTGAGCCCGATACATATATTCCCCCAGTGGATGGATCTTCCACTGCCATATGCCCACCCCGATTGTGAAACGCTTAGTGAGGTAGTAGGCGGAGTGATATTGTGGGAAAAAGCGTATGTCTTCTTTACTGAAAAGGTGCGGTAAATTTACATTACGTTCAATTGTTAGTGTGTGTATATGCTGGCAGTTGATCTGAAATTATATATATATATACAGGTTAAAAAGAAGACACCCACAACATCTAGGCCTCCACCTCCACCTCCTGCATTACCTAGTTGGGTTCCACAGGACCTACCTGTCCCGTTAGGTCCTAACTGTAGGGGTATGGCAGTATGGTTAGGGGAACATGATATAAACTCCCCTATAACTGTTTCTTCTGATTCATATTCTACAGGTCAGTCATACGAAACAAAACTATTTATACAAGATATTTTGGAGTTGTTTCGATATGATTGGCTAAATACATCTGTGATAGAGCTATGGATAAGGTGAGATATTCTTTATACATCCATATACCTTGTGTATGATCTGGTGATATGGTTTCTTATTTATTAATGCATGCGTAATTAATACATATTTTGCAGCTACTTAGACAACATATGTGTAGATTTTGGATTCGAACATGTAGGGGTTTTGATTCCATCCTTGATTAGTCTAGTAGCTAAAGACCCTACATCAGTTCAACAATACTGCTGTGAGGCTTTTTCAATTTTTGTTGTAAAAAAGAAGACAGTGATAATGGCTCCATTCAATGTAGAGTAAGTTTACTTTGCTTATTATAATTTGGACTTAAGAAAATTACATTTTATTGTGGATTTTGAGTTATTAATTTTAACTTTTTTTCCTCTAGGGGTAGGCATTGGGAGTTATTGGTTATTGCCCCCGAGACGTTCACTGTATATTATCTAGATCCTAAGGGGGGTAAATTGAATACAAGATTTGGACACATAATGAAAATGGCAATATTTCGGTGAGAAATATTTCATTTTTCATATCCGTTAACATATGTTATTACATTACTATTTAATTGCAATGTTCTGTGTTACATTAACATGTAGGGGTTTTGAGGAGTACAAAAAGGCTGGAGGAAAGGTCCCCACGAAAAAGAACCAGCCAATAATTTGGAAGAACGTGAACGTAAGTTCCCGACTGCAATATATGTATATATTATTTATGTGAACAATGCTTAATTAGTTGTATTTGTTAATATTTTGTATGTTTGAATTTATAGTGTGCTACACAAGACAACGGATGGGCATGTGGACACTATGTCATGCGATATATTCACATGATTATCAAACATGCCGTACTGGATATCGAATGTATTGCTCAGGTATTATATAGTCTCATTAGATAATATGATCGAAATATATCAATCTTATTTATAGCTCATTAATTATATATATACATCATTCTCTTTACAGGTGTTTAAAGCTGACCCCATTACAGGAAAGGACTTACCAAATGTTAATGCTCCCTATACGATGGGAGAATTAAATGAAGTAATCGAAGAATGGGCAACAGCCATACAATTAGTGGGGGCTTTAAAATATAATTGGGATCCTGATAGCGAATAATGACTAAACAATGATACTTTGTAAATAAATTTCTGAATTATAATATATGTGTGAATGTTTCTACATGTCTGGATGTTTCTACATGTGTCTGAGTGAAAATGAATGAAAGTGTTCATTGCTATATGAATGTTTCTACATGTGTGAATGTGAATGAATGGAACTACAGATTGATAGCATGTGTGAATGTTTATAAATGTGTGAATGAATGGAACTCTTTTATTGTTAATTTTGTAGGTTTGTGGCCTGTTGTCGGCTGATATCAATGGATGTCGTAAAACTTGCAGTTCATAACTAAACTGAACAGGTTTCTCATCCTGCGACCAGCCACAGCAGGTCTGCAGACTGACAGGAAAAAAAAAACAATAGGCGTCAGTTATTTATAAATAACCGACACATAATGATATAGTGTCGGTTTTCCTACAATAAACTGACATCTATTCCTTAACAACACGGCCGTGCTGGACAAGATTGGGCGGGTTTGGGCGTCGGTTATTTGTAAAAAACTGACACATAATGTTCTAATGTCGGTTATTTGTAACAACCGACGTCTATTTCCTAATATATGGCGTCGGTTATTTGTAAATAACCGACATTGATAGTGGCCAATCTGGCGCCCTTTCTGTGGCGCGAAAGTTTTGGGCGTCGGTTTCTTATCTAATAACCGACACCTATTGTCCCCTGATGGCGCGCTTCTGATGGCGCGCGAAGTGTTTAGGTGTCGGTTTTGGAACCGACGCCTAATGGGTAGACTTTTAGTGTCGCCCACATAGGTGTCGCTTATAAACCGACACTAAAGGCTTTAAATAACCGACACTAAAGGTAGGTTCTATAGTAGTGCGGGCGACAAACATGTCGGGCAACAAGGTCACATGAAACAAAAACCCGATAGCAAGACGTGAGAAGCACGCCGCCCGATATGGGTATATCGGCCGATAAGGTCGTCAAAGAGCAACTGCCTGATAGGATTGCACCAAAGAAAATGTGTCGCCCGACATGGTGTGTCGGGCAGACACCATCGGCCGTTATGTCGTGCTTAACTGTGTCGGGCGATACAAAATTGACAGCGCGCGATAGGAAAAACACGTGTTGGACGATAAGCCTGTCGGCCGATAAGACTGTCGAGCGATAAGCATGTCGGTCAAGAGGTCAGTCTGTCGATAAGCTTATCGCTCTATACCTTTGCTCATAGGAGCCATCGCCCGATACTACGGTGAAGGCAACTGGCCGACACGGGAGCAAAAGGGCAGACTACTGCATGCGTTACAGGTGGCTGAAATGAGTAAAGTGTGACAGCCCGACACGGTAAAACCTCTGTTCTTATTTATAGTCGGCTCGACCGGGTGCGAAACGGACATCTCTGAGGCGCGCATCGGCCAACGGGTCAGGAGGTTCCCGAGATGATGGTCGTATCAGCCTTATTAAGGGCATTTATTCTCGTGTACGATAGGGTGCATGCCGTCCGGGAATGCCAACCGTCACGGCTGTTGCGATGCCCGAGAGACCAAAGCCTGGTACGGGCGGTCCTGCGCGCCAGCTGAGCGGCTTCCCGACATGGTTAAAATAGGCGGGCGTAAAACTAAAACCTAAGAGCAGAAACAGCGATTAAAGGGAAAAACATCACCGGCCAAGGGTTAAGCCCTTGACCTCAGAAAATACTACAGCGATGGCCCATAAAACATGAGAGTCAGTGCGCTCGGCGCGTGCACCGACTCGGACCTTATTACATGCCATAATGTTTGTTTTTGCAAAGAATAGGAGAAATGTATCCTACTCTATGAAAGAAAGAAAAACTCGGGCTGCCTCCCGAGGAGCGCTGAAGTTTGCGTCGCCAGCTCGACCGGTGAAAGATCATCTTATTCAGCTCTCGACTGTGCCCATATCTTGTAGGTCGATCTCTGCTCTCCTGACAAAGCCCTCATCCTCATATAATCTTTTCACCCTGTGCCCATTCACTTGAAATACTTTGGTCGGATCGTCTTTGTCGTAAAGCTCCATCATTCCGGATGGGTATATTTTTGACACGGTAAACGGTCCTGACCATCTCGTTTGTAACTTCCCAGGGAAGAGACGAATAGAGGACTTGTATAACAAGACTTTATCCCCCTCGCTTACATCTTTTCTCCTGAGGTGGGCGTCATGCCACAATTTTGTCCTCTATTTGTAGATTTTTGCATTTTCATAGGCATTCAATCTCAGCTCTTCGAGCTCTTGAGGCTGCAAAAACCTCTTTTCTCCTGCTTTGTCGAGGTCCATATTTAAGAAATTGATTGCCCAAAGGGCCTTATGTTCCATTTCCAAAGGCAGGTGGCAGGACTTTCCGTAGATAAGCCGGTAGGGGGTGGTTCCGATGGGCGTCTTGTAAGCAGTTCGGTAGGCCCAAAGCACGTCGTCAAGCTTCATGGACCAGTCCTTCCTTGTTCGGCTGATAGTTTTCTCCAAGATCTGCTTGATTTGCCTATTGGAAACCTCTACCTGCCCTGACGTCTGTGGGTGGTAGGGTGTGGCGATCTTGTACCTTACTCCGTACTTGCGCAGGACTGCTTCGAACTGCCTTTCCCTGAAGTGTGACCCTCTGTCGCTTATAACTGTGCGCGGGACACCGAAGCGAGGAAAGATGGTCTTCTCGAAGAGCTTGATAACCGACTTGGCGTCGCAGGTTTGGGTGGATACCGCTTCCACCCACTTTGATACATAATCCACTTCCACGAGTATGTACTGATACCCCCGGGATGGAGGGAACGGTCCCATGTAGTCGATCCCCCATACGTCAAATATTTCTACTTCTATCCAGCTTTCCATTGGCATCTCATTCCTCCGTCCTATGTTCCCCGTAAATTGGCACTCTTTGCAAGTCCTTACAAATTGTGTGGCATCTTTAAATAATGAGGGCCAGTAGAAACCTGACTGTAGCACCTTCGCTGTTGTTCTTTCGCTACTCAGGTGACCACCGTAGGGGGGGGCGTGGCATTGCTTCAGGATGTCCGCGGTTTCTTCTTCTGGGATGCATCTCCTGTATAAGTTATCAGCGCACCTTCTGAATAGGAGAGGATCATCCCAGTAATAGTTCTTGGCGTCCGCGAATAGCTTCTTTTTCTAGTTGTACGTGATGTCAGGAGGCATTTCTCCACAAGCAAGATAATTGCAGATGTCCGCAAACCAGGGCAGACTTTCTTCTTGAGCTTCGGCCAACTTAAGGGCCTCGTCAGCGTAGTCATTGTTGATAGGTGGCCCTCCCTGTCTCTCAGTCACGATCCTTGATAGGTGGTCGGCGACCACATTTTCTGCGCCCTTCTTGTCAATAATTTCATGGTCAAACTCTTGGAGCAATAGGGCCCCTCAACAGCCTGGGTTTCGTGTCTTTCTTTTGCATCAAGTATCTTATTTCCCCATGATCTGTGTATACTTTGACCTTTGCTCCGATAAGATACGACCTGAACTTATCGAACGCGAAGACGATAGCGAGCATCTCCTTTTCAGTTGTTGTGTAGTTTACCTGAGCTTCGTCCAACGTGCGACTAGCGTAGCAAATTGCATGGTGCCTTTTGTCTTTCTTTTGCCCCAGGACTGCTCCAACCGCGTAGTCGCTAGCGTCGCACATCAGCTCAAAAGGTAAACCCCATTCTGGCGCTTGAAGGATAGGTGGTGATATTAAAGCATTTTTAAGGGCCTGAAAAGCACTTAGACAATCGTTAGAGAAAACAAATTCAACATCCTTTACCAGAAGATTGGACAACGGTTTGGAAATCTTTGAGAAGTCCTTGATGAATCTTCGGTAATATCCCGCGTGCCCGAGGAAGCTTCGCACCCCCGTCACGGATCTTGGTGGAGGAAGCTTGGATATTGCTTCAACCTTGCTTGCGTCCACTTCAATCCCACGCTTCGAGATCTTATGCCCGAGGATGATGCCCTCCCGCACCATGAAATGGCATTTTTCCCAGTTTAGAACTAGGCTTTTCTCCTCGCACCTTTGAAGAACCAATGACAGATTCTTCAGACAGCTATCGAAGTCCTTCCCATAGACGGAAAAATCGTCCATGAAAACTTCTACGATGTCTTCTAGAAAATTCGAGAACATCGATATCATGCATCGCTGAAAGGTGGTGGGGGCGTTGCAGAGTCCAAAGGGCATCCTTCGGAAGGCATAAGTGCCGTAAAGGCAGGTGAATGTTGTTTTCTATTGATCGTCGGGCAAGATGGGTACCTGGTAAAAACCTGAAAAGCCATCAAGAAAACAAAAGAAATTGTGATGCGCTAACCTTTCGAGAACTTGATCAATAAAGGGTAGCAGAAAATGATCCTTCTTTGTAGCCTGATTTAGCTTTCGATAATCAATACACATCCGCCATCCGGTGACGGTTCTTACCACCACCTCATCACCCTTCTCGCCCCTAACCACCGTCATTCTGCCTTTCTTGGGTACTACGTGGATAGAACTTACCCAATTGCTATCGCTGATTGGGTAAATAATCCCCACATCCCTAAGCCTTATTACCTCTTTCTTGACGACCTCCTTGAGCATCTGGTTCAGCTTCCTCTAGGGTTGAGCCAGAGGCTTGGCTGATTCATCTAAGCTGATGCGGTGCATGCACAGGGCGGGGCTAAGGCCCTTGATATCCTCTACTGAATATCCTATAGCCCCCCTGTGGAGCCTTAACTCCTCAAGGAGTCGATCCAGCTGATTGCTTGAAAGATTGGCATTTACAATGACAGGGGTTCTCTGCTCTTCGTCCAAGAACTCGTACTTCAGGCCTTCAGGCAACACTTTTAACTCTAGCTTTGGTCTGGGTACCTCCTCTCGAGGCTCACCTTCGAGGGAGGCATACCTTGCAGACTCCACCACCTCATCTTCTTCTTGCAAATCTTTGTCAGAAAGGTCGAAAAGGTGGAGATACCTCGTGACTTCAGGATCTTCGAGGTCGAGATCCTGACTGCTTATAACCCTTGCGAGGGGGTCCACTGTCCGGATATCCTCCTTTATTTCCTCGCAGAATTTATTGTAGCTATCTGCGAAACATGCTGATTCAGCCAGGGAAGGGCTTCTCATGATATCCTTCAACTTGAAGTCAATATGGTCATTTCCGACCTTCAAAGTGATTATCCCCTCGGAGACATCAATCAACGCTCTTCCTGTTGCCAAGAAAGGGCCCAGCCGTGTCGACCACGACTATGTCACAGGGGATGAAGAAATTTCCAACCCTGATCGGCACATCTTCGACAATGCCGACAGGTCTCTTGAAGGTGTGGTCTGCCAGTTGGATCCGCATGTTGGTTCGAACCATGTCGGTCAAACCCACCCTTTGTGTGAAACTTAGGGCATGAGGCTGATGCTTGCTCCCAAGTCTGCTAGACCCTTGTGCTCGACGTTGTCTCCTACGGCGAACGGGATTGTGAAAGCTCTGGGATCCCTTCTCTTATTTGGCGTGTCGGGCTTCAAGAAGGTGGAGGAGGCGGAAGCTAGATACGCTATCTCTGTCCTTCCTCCCCTTCTCTTCTTTGTGATAAGGTCCTTGAGGAACTTGGCATACATAGGCATCTCTTCCAATGCATCAAGGAAAGGGACTTCAAGATGCAGTTTCCTGATCGAGTCCATGAACCTCTCATGACGCTTCTTCAGATTTGCCTTTATCAGCTTATACGGAAATGGCGGCCTTGGAGCGTAAGGATTCCTCCCACCAGGTAGCTCATCGGAAGGCTTCTTTGCAGGCTCTTGAGCTTCTTCTTGTCCACCTCCGTCCTCTGCTGGAATAGCGCTTTCAGACCTCGGTTCAGGCTCCGGTTCGGCTTCAGCTGTGCGCTCCACCATCTTCCCGGACCTTAGTACCGCCATTCTGGCGGTTTTCGGGTAGGAGAGTGTCTTCCCCGCAGGGTTCTTCATCAGTGCTGCCATTTGGGCCAATCGTTGATCGACTTCCCATTGGCGCATCTGCAGACTCGCCATCTAGTGTTGCATGGAATTTTGAACTCCGGGGCCGGGAAGCGTATCTTGTATCAGTTTGCTGATAATGGTGTCCTGTCTTTTTATGTAGGAGGAAAGCTGTCCAACCAAGCTGGGCTGGCTCACCCTCTCGCCTCGGCCCTGACATTCACCTTCAGGAAGAGACTGCTCACAATGAGACATGATATCAAAACTCGATGGAGCAGGTCAGCTTTCAGGGTTCATGTAAGAGCATATAAAAATCAAGTTAGAAAATTGAATCGTTTAGCTTAGGCTAAGAATAATACAAAGGAGAAAGAATAAAGAAAAAGGATGTTGTCAAGCTCGTTTCCAAGCTTGAGGCACAGGAGTGTAGTTAGTGGATTCGGATTCGTCTACAATACCGTTTTTTCCTTGTCCCCGGCAACGGCGCCAAAAAGTTGACCGGCCTAAATCACGCGTCCTAAATTTTTAGGCGGATTTGAGGTAGTCGAACTTTTACATTTATAAACCCGAATCCTTCTAGGCCCCCACAACTTTGTTTACGGGGTCGAAGTAGATATATGGAGTCGAACTCAGGGACAAGAGGGGTAGTGTTGAGAACCCAGAATCGACACGCTACACTCCGGCAGGTAAAAGAGATTGTAAATTCCCCAGAAGGGAAGCGTAAAGATGTCACAAACAAAACAAGAAAACTATCTCCAAGTGGAGTTACTAGAAAGATTTAAGGTTTTAGTCATTTAGCAATTTTTAGGGGTTTTCATTCGATAGAAATAGAAAGATAAAACTAGAGCTAGAGCAAGGTACGAAGGATAAGACTATAGCAAAACAAGCGGCACCGGTAACATCATGTACCCCTCCTCTCAGAGCGGGTACCTCTAACCAAGCCTCGGCACCCCTCTCGAGGTTGCTGGGCTCAAAGTTAGAGTAGAATGTTACTGAAACAACTCCGTTCCAGGCACTCTCGTACTCCAGAATCGGACCAAACACTAGAGCCACAACACAACTCTCGAAGTTGTTGCGACGGGAAAACACGATTCGGTAGCTAAGCGAAACGTGATCCAAAACATGCAAGCTAGAGTTCGGATATCCAACATAGCAGTCATCCAACATATTGCACCAAGCATAGAGCAGTAAGTAATTAAGCATTTCCATTTCTATAAGCATTAAAGGTCTTAATTACAATGCATAAGTAAAGGAATTTAAATAACAGAATTAAAGATATGTGTCGCCTTCTTGATGTAGAAGGACGACAGGCTACAGTAACCATCCCGCCCGATATCGGACAGGGGCCTATCCCGACACAGCCGTGTCGGGCAGCACGCTCTCTCAAGCGGCACGCCGCGACGGGCGACTACATCGCTCAAGGACCTGGCCGATACGCTGGAGTCGGGCAGTACACCCTCTCGGGCGACACGCTTGACGGGCGGAGCGTATCGGGTTCGTTATCATGTCGGGCATGGAGTTGCGTATCCTATCGCCGGGCACTCGTGTCGCATATCTACATCGGCCGATATCGGCTCCCAGTGTTGCCCGGTATAGTCCTAGGTGAACCAGTCCCCTCCCTCTCGGGATGGGGAAGAGCTCACCTAGTGTCACCCGGTACGAACACTGGAGCACGATACGCCTGCTCTCGCAGCCTCCTCCGAAGATCACTCGACTCTCCCAAACCTGAAGTGACCAAGCTTGTCCGAATTGTCTAAGCTTCGAACTGTCTTTTCGGCTCCATGTAGCTGCTATTTATAGGCAGCTGGTCGTGAGAAGATATGGTGCTCGAAACGCCACGTGTCCTGCTTTCCGCCGTTCAGTTGGTGGTCAGCTGACGCGGGTATCGCCCGGTATCGCTCGGCACAAGGAGGTCGGCTGTCGGGCGTCGAGGCGAGAGGCGTCTGCCGGTGGGTGGCTGATATCGCGCGACACCTAGAGTAGTTGCGGCGTGCTCGGCTCCCTATCAGGTAAAGAGGCGTGTCATCCATCGATACCCTATCGCGCGGCATTCTTGCGTCGCGCGTCGTCGTATCGCGCAGCCCCGCCGGTCAGCGTGTGTATCGGGTGTCAGGGGGGGCAAGACAGTCTTGGACTTATTTGCAGGCCGGAACGGCCTTATTGGTGCTAAATGGGCCAAAATAGGAGGAAACTCTGCAAAAGATGGAAATATTAGACTGAGAGCATTGCTTGGCTAATTATTGCGAAATTGCATATAAAATAGAGGAAAATGGCAGAAAAGGGCAGTTTTGATAATAGAATAAAGGCCAAAAACGTCACGAAAATTGGTGTTCTCAGTGATATCTAAGGTAGGGGTTCCATCTATATCCTCTAATGTAATTCATCAAAAAAATTGATTGAGATATGATAGTGTGTGTGTGATGGAAGTTTCCAACCAATATGTGGAAATGTATATTATACTACACTTTGTTATTGTGACCCGATGATTTTTTCTAGTGGCTGCTAATATGTGTTGTTGTTGTAATGAATATTTTGTTCAAACTAATATATAACATATCAAATTGAACTATTACAGTACTAAAATTATTTAAGCATGATATTTACATAATGAAAACTATTTTGCAACGTACATGCAAGTTAAGTAGACTTGATGTGTACCAATGGATAAGTTGTGGGTAGTTATGTACTTTATGTGTCATATTCTTATTGTTTTATTTGAGTGCATGCACTCCTTAATTGAGATGTGTATCATTCTACATCTTATTGTGTGTTTTGAGTTACCGGAAGTGTTTTGAGTTAACATAACTATTTCAGGTTTAAAAAATAAAAAATATTAAATATAACTTTAAAATGAAAAATTATATTGATGTTATCGTACATTGTATAAAAGATAGGATGCTTATAACTTTAGACTTGATTATATGACAAGCTTTATCAAATGATATTGTTGATCATAGGAACTAAGCTCAATAAAAAAGAAATTTATATGACCATATAAATTTAGTATTGGTGAAAATGGAATGTTTCCAGACTATTAAACATTTCTTTTTTTTCAAAACATTATTGGTTTATTGATAAATTATATTATAGTATAAGTATTACTTGGTTAGTATTATACAAAATATGGTGTATTGTGATATGAAGTAACAAAAAATACCAAAATCACGATATATTAATGTTTCTTTGTTTGTTCTTCTTTGATGAACACATAAATATGTATTTGAGTTTCAAAAAAGAGTGTTTGTATGCATGAAGAATGATTGTCTCAATAAAAAGTGCTTGTGATGTGTAATGTATGATGTTTTACCAAATATTGTTGCATGTTGCATATCATGGAATTAGAGATGAAAGAAAAATGGTTTGATTTTTTGAACTTATGAGAATTTTGGGGTAAGCGTGACAAAGTTATTACATAAAAGAACATTATAATATTTTAAGATGATATCCAAATATGTTGTTCGACAAGTTATAAGGACTATGTTCTACCTTTGAACAATATAATCCACCAAGGAAAAGAGACTAAACAAAAATGATAGGGATGACATGAAAACATAAATTGTTTCTGAAATGCGAAAGAAGGGCTTCGATTGTGTTCTATTTGGGCATCATTTTAGAGATGGAGCAGTTGAATTGAGTGCATATAGTTGATAGTCCAATTTATAGCTAAGTACTTTTTTAGAAAGGAGAGAGATATTGACCAAATGAGTTTATCATCAGAATGGAGGAATTTACCCCACCATGTCGAGTGGGAGAACTTGAAAAATCTTATATTTGTATTGGGTATCAGGTATTGTGGAACCATCAAATAATGATTTTTAGTTAGTGCACCAATAAAATAAATGATAATTGTTCAATGACCCCTAATGGAGTATCCATTATGAACATACAACCGCATGTCATCTAGACAGGTGAAGAATCCTCTCTGTAATGCTCCAGTCAGGTATTAACCCAATGACCTATAGCTTCATTACCTGTCCGGACTTACTAGTTACCACTCGAGCTAAATGACAAGTTTACCTACAAGAAGCACGATTCATCTACCGATGGGAGTCTCATGTAACAAGAGACATGTGTATGTTCCCTGGATCAAGAAGAACTCTAAACAACATTTTTGATACTTTTAAGAACAAATTGATGCTATGAATGATTAGTGGAATATAAATAACTTGTTGTTTGCATTAAATTCTTTCGATGTTGGTGTTTGTTTCATTGAACTGCTAGCCATATAAGTCCAATTGCACATTATAATAATTTCCATTTCTTTGGTTGAATGCATACAATTCACAGTACTGAAACAAACTATAACTTGTCCTTAATTATATAAAAAATAGCAAACTGAATTGGGGGTGTGTTCCCTTTCCAACCTTCCATCACATAACTGCATGCAACCTATTCCATCTTCGTACTCAAATATTTTTTCTGACTGCATTGAGCCACAACTTCCATCTAGCATGTCCAATTACATATTAAATCTATCTAAAGGCAAACAAGCATGTGTTATAGAATTTTGCTTTTGAACTTCTCAACAGGGTTTGAAAAGTCATGCATACTCACCTTTAAACCGTCAAGGATGACCTCTTTTATAGAGATTCTTGAGTCGACCTTGTAGGTCACCCTCTCTCATTTCCCTTTCGTAATGGCAGATGTTCCACCAAGTTTATGTTTTCATTTATTGATGTAGTATCTTTGATAAGTACCCCCACAAACCTTATCCCCACTCTCTCACCCTAGCGCCGCTAGGGTTTCTTCCTCCATAGGCGGCTGGCTGGGGGGAGGGGGTTTGGCCGCCGCAAAGAAGTACCCCGCTCCCCCTCGGCCTCTTCTCGCTCATCATCAGTAGAGTCTCTTCTTCAGGAGTAGTGTGGGTGTGGTGTCTTTGGAGGCAGTGGTCTTCTTCCTCCCTGTCGTTGAGCCTGACTGCGATGAGTTTCCTATCCCCTTTCTCTTTTACTGACTTTCTATTTAGATTGTTCTCTTATTTTATCTATCTCACTGTTAATCAGTGTTGCTTTCTCTTCTCGTGGTAGATTTTTCTTTCTCGGTCAATTTTGTTGTGGAGTTTGCATGGCAGCAAGTGTGGAGAAAATATCCTTTTGGAACACCGATTTGGTGTAGGTACTCTACCACATATACATACTCAGGTTGAAGGTATTCCTCATAGAAAGTTGTCTTAGCCAGCAAAGGAGAAGAGGAATCTATACATCATTGTCCTTATCAGATTCCGAGATGAGTTTTTGTGGTGTTTTGTATCTGTTCTTGATCTTTGTGTGGTCTTTTAGTTTGTTTTTCTCCTGATGTAGATGTTGTATGGCTCCTCCATAATGAAATTTGTCTGTTTAACTTCAAAAAAAAGTACCCCCACAAGAGGATGATGGGTTGAATAAAATGACATCCTGACTTTCCAAAGAAAAGAGTCATACATAAGAAGTTGTGTACCCAAGTCTATGTATGTAGTCATTCAGAGGATTAACTTTGCTATTCATAAAGAATTGACAGCATAACTTTTTGTCCATATACCTCCTGTCTTGATGTAATTCTTCTATAATAACACTAATCTTCATGCTAGATGAGAATAATGACAAAAATTGTGGGACGATAGTCTCAAATATCTAAACATAGATGTCTGGAAAAAATTTGTGGCACAACAGTCTCAAATATCTAAACATTGATGTATGGAATTATTAATAAGTTTTACATCCAACAACTAGGTCCTTAATTTTTATAACTAAGTGGTCTTGTGTATGCAGTGAGGAAGCTACATCAGGATGCGGGTAGGCACGTACCCTACCTATTTCCACCCATATATATGAATTCTAATATGCTAAACGGATCTTGTAAAAGTTGCAAGATGTGATGTCAATATGCCTTACCTTCACAATTGATTATACCTTCTCTTCCTACAACATTGTAGTATGTGCTTCTATAAAAAAGTAATATGTTGACAATTGGTCGAAAAATTGGTAAGCTTCAAAAAGGATTATTTATGCAATCAATGTAAATTGCGTAAATTTTTGTTTGAGTCTTCAAAATTTGTGGTTTGACTCGGTACTGATTCAAATTTAGTTGAATGTATTTTTTATTGTTAGACTCGGACCAACTTGAATCCGGATTTTCCTCACTTTGTCCAATTTTGGCTGGATCATATTGTTAACTTACGACCTGAAACCAACTAGGACTTAGATACTAATCATCTAGTATTTAATCTAAATTTGCTAAAATTAGAACCAATAAACTAAGTATGTAAAAGAAAATGTTCCACATAATTTGGTTTTCATAGCAATCTGATATAAAATTGACTCGGACTTGAAATTGATTATGATCGAAAATCGACAAGTCTAGTACTAACCTGTACCAATATTTTTGTGTGTATGTCTCAACCCAAAACTGACCTAGAATTGTCTAAAATAGGACAAGAAACAAACTTTTTCGAATTGGACATCTCAAATTGACAAGTTCAATCATACTGTAGTTACACTATCTACATACTTTTACACAGAAGTCGCATCATCCATGTTGTGATATTGTGTATCTGTATTATATAAGAAAACTCATTCAAGGTTTTCTCTATATGTTTTACATATTTTTCTAAATTACAATATACAAAAGGTCATGGAAGAAGTTGCATGGAATTTTTAAATTTTTTGAATGAATAATTGGGTCATTTGTTTTTTGATAAAGTTGTATGGACCACCGCGGTGGGAGCTCACTCATACTAATCTTTACAGTTGTATTGTCCTTTCTGTGGTTGTTAGGGAGGGTAGGGAGTGTGATACAACCTAATTTAGAGGAGGTGAATGACTTGGTCTCTATGACGTGATACTAAGAGGATCTACATGGTGATGTTATCGACATTGGGACAGTGGCGGAGTTAGTAATAGTTTTCGTAAGGCACAGGCCCCACCCAAATTTTACTAAGATTCTAAGAATATTAAACGGGCCATGTTAATAAAACATATGTAGATTAGTAGATGCAATTAAAAGGTTTCTTGACCTTTCGGAACATCTCAACCGCTTAATAGCCCTCGGTGCCTCCGCCAAAGCGTCTGTGCCATCTTCTTTTGTCGTGGTTGTTTTTTTGTAATAAGGGCAACTCAGTCCAATCGTAAGTTCTGACTTTTTTTTTTCAAATGCCGCTGCTGGGATTCGAACCAGCGCGCATCGTATGTTCTGACCTCTTCATACCACAGCGCAATCTTCCTTCTTGGCGGTAGTTGAAAAGGTGTCATTGTCCAACATTTTAAAATTAAATATATGATCTTGACGTTTTTAAATCGTTTTTTTAATTTCTATTTTGGTTTTCACTTCATCAAGAAGTCGGTTTCGTTGCTCTTTCCCATTAGTTTACTACTCTCGGCGGACATGGAAACAATTTTCAGTGATTGATTCATACTAGTACTTCTCTTTTTATTGAAAATTTCCACGAGATATATCTTCATACTCTCTTTTTATTAGAGTAGTCCATAGTTTGGGAAAACATTTTCCGTTATCAAGTCTGCACATATACGATCTTGTACTATTAGTTTCCTTTCAAATCGTTCCCGACAGTTTCGTCATCAGATTAGAATTTTGTAATGCCGTTTCATATGGCTCTTCCTACTCCTTCACCAAGGAGAGTGCATGTGAGATAATAGGGAGTTGCTATATTTAGGTCCTTATATCGCAATGGTTTCTTTGGTGCTTATGCCTTCACCAATGTTTTAAATTCACTCATATAGGAATATATAATTATAAAAAGATGATTACATGAGAAAAAACAGTACTTTTATTGGTGAAAGGGAAGATGAGCATAGTGATATACAATCGTTGAAACAAAACCAATTTTTAAACATAAGTATTTTAATATTAATTTGGTGGTGCGTGTTGAAAAATAAAAATAAAAAACTTTGATATGATAGATATTATGTGATACTTTTAGAACAATGGATAAAAAACTTTGATATGATAGATATTATGTGATACTTTTAGAACAATGGATGTTGACCATAATCTTGGGGGTTATATTTTGTAATTTTTGGAAGATCATGTCCTAGGTTTGTATTTTGATATAGACAAAGAATGTACTTTTTGTAAATCTGTCTATTATAGTTGAGGCCTCACCCACCTTAAAAACTTAGCTATGCCACTGCATTAGGACACAATTTCAATTACTTAGCTCTGTCACTACATTAGGACACAATTTCAATTATTACCATCTCTTGTTTCGCTTTTATTGATCTTCTTCTTCATTCTTAATGTTTGGTACCACATCAGTCAAATAATAATTGATACATATGTCTTTTCCATCCAATCTATCTTACTAACAATAATGATTGTCCGTTAACTTTGATCTTATCTCGCTGTTTTCTTTAGCTAAATAAATTAATACAACATCGCATCTATACTTTAATACAATATTCTCCGTAGTGCATAGAATATAACTCGTTAATATATATGTGATGCTTCCTTGAAAAAACTCAATACTGCTAGAGCTTTGAAACTCCTTACCAGCAATCGACAAAACTCTTTCAAATTTGCCTCACTAATAACCTTCATGAAAATACTTTGCTAGACATCATCCACGATCTGAAAAACAATACTGCCAATTGCATTTATTGGATTTGGGGACCAAAATATTCTCCAAAAATTGCACACTTGTACTTAACTTATAGAGGACACATATCTGAGATGAAAATCATATGAAAGGCAAAATGGCTACAAAAATTCAAATCTTCTTCTGGCTCGTTTCAAACAACAGGATCCCAAGAGACCATCACATCACTAGAAGAGGCTACCAGGGACCTACCAGGTGCTACCTCTGTCTGCTGCAGAAGAAACAACTCAACACCTCTTCATCAGTTGCCCCTTCACACTACACTTCCTGTACAAATTCTTCCCACCACACAATATCAATCTAGTGCTGCCAAACCATATCACACGCTCAAAACCTCTAACACTACATAGAAAGTGTCCCCCTACAGATCTGATTATTAATACCCTCTGACACATCTGGCTAAAAGAAACCAGAGAAAATATAACAACACAAGCCGACTAATACATCTTTTACTATCTGACATTGAACATTTCTTGTACATAAATTTACATTGCAGGACTGACTTTCACATCAACATAGGTTCTAGGAGCAGATATCAGGATAACATCTTTAGAGACCAAAACGGTGGAGGGTGCTGCTCACTGGAAGACATCATAACATATGACACAGGATTCTGATCTAGATCTCTATGAGCTTCAGCTGAAAGAAGCACAACATGTCTAGCATATCAGTTGTTATTTCATCTCATTATTGATGTCTACTGTTAAGGGGTGCCTCCCACAAAAACATTATGAACTCGGGTCCACATCCTCGTATGTGCTACCCTGATTGAAACACCCTGTTTTATCACATGCATACCGGCGTCTCAGTTTGTAAGCAGTTTATTACTACTACGTGGACTACTTATCAAAAAAAAATGTGGTGCTTCTTATTCAAATTCCTGACTTGGCGCTTGTCTGTAGTCAACTATATTTTGACTGCACGATGGATACTAAGAAGGTTTAACGAGGTTTTCATTAATTGTGGATCGATCGGTACACTAGGAGAGTTGGTATGAAGTCAATCAGTAGCAGCTTCCGATGTACGACGCACAGACTCGTACAGGGCAAATGAATCGCTTGATTGATTCGGCGAGGTGCCTGCTTTGTCCGCTTTCTGTTGGACCACATGTTGCATTGTACGAACGCCCCAGCTATGATTGATTGAATCCATCAGGTGCTTTGACATATGTTGGGGCTATTGAACAGTAAGCCATATGATAAGTTTTCTTCATTGAACCGTATGATATGTTTTCTTTGTTGCAATAAATCCCTCGCTATTAGATGTGTCATTGGACCGAGATCTAGGGGGGTCGAAATCGGCTAGTATTTATTCTTATATAAGCTTAGGCTCTTGGTCACAGTCCAATTGGACAATAGGACGAACGAGTATATACCTGACAAACTCATTCGGGAGTACTCGTTGGATGCCAGTTCAGAATTGAAACACTTTTCTATTTAACATATTCATCTATAAATGAAATTTCATCTGGTAGGTTGATTAATAGACATAGCATTAATAAAATTGAGAAATGCACATATGTCCTTCAATGCAGTGGCGGATCTTGGAGAGTATTATTAGGGGGTCATAACGTACTACCAAGTATTCAAGTGTATCAATCTCAAAATTTCAAAAAGTTAATAGTCATTTTTTTTTACTTCAATCACAATAATAGACTAGATTATAAAAAATATATAATGAAATTAATGACACAATATAATTTTAAAATATTTGTTTTCTTTAATGTTCTTGAAGTCCTCAACTATAGAATTAGTACCGAATGACTCTGCAATCTTTCTTTCAATATAGACAATGTGATTATGAGTAAGAAATTCATCTTCCATTTTTTTGCATAATTTTATCTTAACAAGTTTCATCACTGAAAATGCATGTTCTGTTGTGGCTATGGACAGGGGCGGAACTAGGAAGAAGGGTGGGGGGGGGGCTCTAGCCCCCCTAAAAAAATGATGAAATATAATTATAAAAATATAAAGAATACAAATAATAATTAGATATATACATGTTTCACAACAAGTTTAACATAAAGAGTGATCAACTGAAGTGGTACTTTGTGTCTTTAGTTGTATAAATGATGCGTGTTCAAATGTCAGTGTGTCCATATATTATTTTTCAGCCCCTTTAGAAACTCAACCCTCCTATTGTAAATTTCTGGTTCCGCCCCTGGCTATGGAAACTAAAAGAATCAAAATATGACGGATTAATCTACCAAACAATATGTGGATATTATTCTTTTTAATGTTTATCAGAGCACAACATAAAACTAAAATACCGACCAAAAAAATATAAAACTGAAATAGTCAAAAGGTTCATGAAATCTAAATTGGTAGGAGCATGTGTCATGAAATGACAAAGTTGATATCTCAAATCCTTTTCTTGGTAGGAGCATGTGTCTTCTCAAAACCACCGTATAGTGTATATAATTAAAATATCTTCACAATATAATAATATGATGATATAGAGAATGTGTTCATTTAAAAAGAATTGTATAGTTTGTATTAATAAGTTATGCTACTGTGATTTAAAGTGAATATAAAAAAATCAGCGTTATAGAGACAAATAAACAAGTTATATAAAATCACATGTATGATAAATTAATAAAATTAACGGCAAGATGACTTACAAGATGTTTCTATCACTCCACAATATGTGGATGATGAATAAAAAAAATAAATCAAGAACTAGAAATAAGAATCGACTTTGTTTCTCTTTGATCTGTGTTGTTGCCCACACCCATTTGTGTTTGAAAAAGGTAGAGGCAATTGGTTCTCAAAGGTTGTGTAGGTCGCTTAAACAATACTCAAAACAGCGTTTGAGCAATGATGTGGAACTCTGTTTGAAAATATACATGCCTACCAACATCTAATATGTCATGCTGACTCTTGTTTAACGAAACATGAAGTTTGACACGTTCAATGTTGGAAGTTTAAAGATAGATTTATAGAGGTCAATTGTTTCCTTTATTTATCTTTACTATATTGGATAATGATAATTATCAAAAGACTGGAGGAGAAAGGGAAAAATTATACTAAAAAATTAAGTCAGAATAGGAATTGTAATAGGCAATAGCACAAGAAATTCTCTTTATAATTATAAAGAAACTCAAACTTAAAAAAAATATATGAGGGCATTAATTTAGTGAGTAATTTTCTGAGAGGGGTCAAAATGATAGAGATTTAAGTTGTATTATTTAACTTAGAAAGTATAAAAGAACAATCAATGAGAAACTCTCGGGGGTCTTATCAAATTAGTAACTGCCAATGCAATTAAGTATATTAACTAACAATTTTCAACCCAATCATATTCATTTTTTTTTAAATCAAAATGGAATAGAAATTATGATAGGCAAAAGCACAAGAAATCATCTTCGTCATTGTAAAAGCAACACAAATTGAAAAGGAATCTATGAATACATTAATTTAGCGAGTAAATATTGGAAAGAAGTTAAAACAATAGATATTTTTTATCGTATTATTTAACTTAGAAAGTATAAAAGAACTATCAATAAAAAAATCTAGGGGCATAACAAATTAGGAATTTTCAAACCCAATAAAGCATATTATTAACAACTTTCAACCCAACCATATTCATTAATTTTTAAAAATATTGAGGGGGGGGGCGTCGTGCCCCCCCTAATCTTACAAGAGATCTGTCACTGCTTCAGTGAATATAATTCAATAAGTTTGGGTAACTAAGAATAGGACCAAGATACAAAGAGGCATATCTAATAAGCCTAAAATTATCTTCAAAGCTTTTCTGATACCAAATGGAAAACCATGCTCATATGCATACCTAAAAAATTATATGTCTTTCTTGAGGAATGAGTATGCGTTTTTTTGTAACCACTATGTTACACATTCAACGGATTAGAAAATTAGAATGGTTTTAAAGCAAGTTGTGCCTTATGTGCTATTGGTTGCGGTTTTGGGTTCTTCGTGTGTTAAGTGGTGAAATCCTTTTATGTTGCATTGGTAATGTAAAGGTCTTTTAAGTTTTAATTATCTACCTACCTACACACAGTATATATATATATATATATATATATATATATATATATATATATATATATATATAGAAAGAGAGAGAGTCAGGTTAAAATATACTCGAGTGTACAGATCGCACGGATACACTCAAGTGTGTTTCCATATCAAGATTTTTTTACAAAATGTAAACTATTGATATTCACCGTCATACTATAACTAGGCTACATATAAATTTTGAGCCCATTTGGATGAGTGTAAGTCACTCATCCAAGGGCAAAAAAATCGACGCACGAAACTAATTTGAAATGCATAATTTTTGCGGTCTTTATAACATGACCTATAAATGTCCAATTGTTCTTGAACTTTGTGTATGAGCTATTCACAAGATGATTAAGAAGATCAACGGATTAGATTTTTGAAAAAAAAAATATTGCATCATGAAAAACTACTTGAGTGTATTCTGCTCTGAATACACTCGAGTGTATTCTAGCCTGACTCTCTCTCTCTCTCTCTCTCTCTATATATATATATATATATGTATATATATATATATATATATACATATATACATACATACATATATATAACGATCTAGTGAGAAACAT
>OY856409.1:14140900-14348400 GCA_963693085.1 Alisma plantago-aquatica | reverse complement strand
TGTATTCTAGCCTGAATATATATATATATATATATATATATATATATATATATATATATATATATATATATAGGCGTTCATTTAATACCCGCGCGGGTAACCTGGAGTTCGCTACCCGGCAGCCAAAAAAGTAATTCTTCTGGTCAGAAAAGTAATCCTGATATAAAAAAAGTAACTATTTTGATTAAAAAAAAATAACTATGCGACTAAAAAAGTAAATTCGTGAAAAATACACAATAGATATGTATGTAACCGTATTTTTGAATCTGCTGTTGCAAACCTAACTATCTATGCATGAAACTTTACAGTTTATAAGGTAAAGTAACCCTCTACATGACAAAAGTAAGAAACTCAAAAAAAGTAACCAAAATAGGGGGCAGGTAACTACCCACGTGGGTATTAAAGATGTACCCTATATATACATATATATATATATATATATATATATATATATATATTTACACACATATATATACATATATATGCATATATATACATATATATATACACACACACATATATATGGCCCATCTTTAATACCCGCGTAGGGAGCTACCCACTCCCTATTTTGGTTATTTTTTTCGAGTTTCTTACTTTACACATGTAGAGGCTTACTTTAACTTGAAAATTGTTAATTTTCATGTATAGATAGTTACATTTATAACAGAAGATTCAAATATACAATTACATATATATTTGTTGCGTATTCTGTCCAGATTTACTTTTTTAGTTGTTTAGCTACTTTTTTACCAACATGGTTACTTTTTTGTCCAACGAGTTACTTTTATGATCATATATATGGGGTTATCTTTAATACTCGTGCGGTAACTATGTTTTCGCTACATGTGCCGCCCGAAAAGTGACTATTTGGTCAGAAAAGTAACTCTTTGGACAAAAAGTAACTATTTTGACAAAAAAGTAACTATTCAACTAAAAAATAAAACTGGGCAGAATACACAATAAATATTCTAGAACAATTATGTAATTCTACATCCCTTATAAATGTAACTATTTATACATGTAAAGTAATAGTTTGGAAGGTAAAGTAACCATGTACACGTGTAAAGTAAAAAAATCCAGAAAAAGTATTAAAATCTGAAGTAGGTAGCTACCCGCTCGGGCAATGAATGAATGCTCTATATATGTGTTTGTGGGGTTCATTCATTGTCAGCACAAGTAACTAGTATTTTACCACCCGTGTATCCAGAAAAGTAATGATTCGATTAGAAAAGTAACTATCTGGACAAAAAAGCAACCATGTTGTCAAAAAAGTAATTATTCAACTAAAAAGGAAAAAACTGGTAGAATATACAGTCAAAATCTTACAATAATTATGTAACTGTATATCCGTTATAACTACAACTATTATGCATAAAATGTAACCGTTTAGAAGGTAATGTAATCACATGTAAAAAAGTAACTATTTTTGGGGCGAGTAATGTAGGTATTAAAAATGATCCTCCGACTCACACACATACACCCACACACACACACACACACATATATAGTGAAGTTGAATATACTCAAGTGTACCAGAGACACTATACACCTCAGTCGTTTTCTATCATGAAGAAATTATTTTGAAAATCTAAACCTTTAATTTTCTTAAATATCTTAAGAACATACTATATAATAAATTTGAGTTTATTTGGATTGTTACACCCCGATCTCACAATTTCCACTAATCATGAGATTAGGGCATAAATTGAGGATTTAACGTAATAGAAAGATCACCCTTAACTTTTTCTTCTCTTTCAAAACTCTTTGTTTTCTCGCATTGAACCACATAAACCAACTTTACAAGGGAATCTAAAAATTGATTTCTCTAATATGATTTCAACATTAGTGATACACATCCATACATTCATTATGTTTCTCACACTTCCATATACATACGACACGATAATCAAATGCATTCTCTCTTATTAAGAAAATGAAGTTACAAATATCATTTACAACTCTCTCACATCCATACAAGGACCTAGAGTGACAAGGACCGACTGAACCTAACTATACTCAGACTTAACTCTTGTGGAAGATCTACTCTAATGCAATGATATCTTCTTCAAGTCCATGTAATTTTCCTAAAAATTGTGAGTAGAGGGGTGAGCCTACTCGCTCAGTGAATGAGTACTTCAAAGAAATAGTCTAAAGCATTGATATAATTACAAATATACTTTTGAGAAATTGATATCAATTATAACAGTAGTAAGCTTTAAAGAGATTGATCATTGACAATCATACATATGGCAGGATACTCTAGATATCAACAAGAGAAAATCAATGTATGAGTATGCTTGATAAATTTCAAAGAGAACAAATAATTCAGAAACATACAAAGAATAATTACTGGGAAATTGTACTCGAATCTTTCTTAGCCTTTCTTACTTATAATAAACTCTTTAAACCTATATGATCATATTTTAGGTTATGCCCTGATCATATGCAATGTACTCTACATATGAAGACTCATAGCGAACTATGATCTCACCGTACAAGACTTAGCTTAAAACTCAGGAAGCTAAGCCTAGAACTGAATCTGGGTCTGCTTGACTTGAATTGTCACGTCTGACTAAGGTGGCTAAACAGCTGGCCTTTAACTGGACCTCTCCTTCTAGGCTGAGTACACAGGCATAGGGTCTGAGACGCTCTATGGGCCTCATCTTGGTACGCTCTGTGGGTACCTCTGGGTTACCACCGGGATCTCCATTTCATGTTGGGTAACCTATCTTCACTTAGGAGACTTCCTCAATAGCTTTGTCTCCCCGCACGCTCTGTGGATGTAATCTGATCCCCATATACTGGTCGCTGTCAGGGTGGATCGTTTCCTCCCTACAGTGCAGACATCTGTAGGGAATCTACGATGTTCAGGGCCCTTAAGTCTATTATTTTATTTTTCTTAGAAAGCTCTTTCTACATTGTACCTTTCTCTTACTTATACTTGACTCTGGTATCTCTATAGTACCGTGTCTATTTATTTGAAGTTTATAACACAACTTGTATATCATTCTAAACTTGGAAGAGCAATATACTCAAAACATTGTAATATACTGAGAAATCAACATTTTGTATCTACAGGCAGACTAAAATTCTTAAAAAACAGAATACATATTTACTTGATACTTTATACACTAGAATCATGCAATTGAACTTCTTAATACACTGATAAGAGTTAATTACTTGACATACGAGTTATCATCATTTGTACCTATAAATTATTTATACTTTCTTGGAAAACGTGCACCTCAACCCAAATCTTGAGTTGTGCATCACCACATTTCATACTGAGAACATTGATATCAAAATACTTGATTCATTGAACACACTATCCTTAGGGTTTCATTTACCTCATTCACTTATCACATGGCTCTCATAAGGATTTCATGCAACATAAACATTCACTGAATAAAGACTACTATCAACAAATCATATAAATCAATATATGTATGAAACCTTGGAACTTAGCTGAATTTGGGTTTACATGCCATTCACTGAGATAAAATGCATCAATAATAAAATTGAATAAATAAAGTCTATCATGTCAAGAAAATACGTTCAAATGGATTTCACGATATCTATTCGCAAATATCCAACTTTCCTCGCATCCAGGGTTTCACCCTCTTTACTGAAATATCAAACAAACACTATTCACCTTAAATGAAATACAAGATAGTATCTGACATATATTTACTATAAGTTCATATAAACAGTCATTCATATCCAAGGGGATCCAAATAAACAAATTTCTTTATTTAATTATACAGCAATTTCAGTCATAGACAAATTCCCTATATTTCAGTTTACTCTTATAACCTCTGTGAATACTTAGGGAATTCTCATTAGGATGTATTGTATACATTTCTAATATTATTTTATCATCTGAAATTCATCCAAATAGAGGAATAATCCATTTCATATCATTTTGTAACAACTTAGATCAAACACACAATTCAGGGTTTATAGTCGCATACTAAGTAATTAAAGATTATGGATGATTTAACCAATTTTCGTGCAATATATTGTTTAAAGGAAGTTCCCACTGACCCTAAGGTGTGGAAACACCTTAAAAACGCATCTCATCCCTAAAAATCTCGATCTCATATCAAATCCCTAGCAATTCACCCGATTCTTCTTCCTTTCAACTCAGAAACCCTAAAAATGAGGGATTATGAAGAAAGAGTGAGAAAAGGGGAAGTTTTGATACCATTTTAGATCAGATCAGAGGAGGGACGGAATCTTGACATGTGAGAAAAGATTCACCATTAAAGTCTATGAAAAGAAGCTAAACTTACATGATTTCATCATTCCTCGAACCGCAAAAACCCTAGGTCAGCATCTCCATCACTTTCTCCTCTCAAACCCTAACTCTCCCTCTCTCTCTAGGATTTTGTTTCTCTGGATTGAATCATGAATTATGAGAGCTTCTAGTGTGTTAGGTTGACCATATATAGCAATTGAGCTGCTTGGGTCAATTGCACATTGATCCCTCACTAAAAAATTTCTTATTTCAGCAGATTTTTCTATCATAAATACATGAATTCACAGAAACCTTTTTCTGTCATAAAAAGGTTTCTGTGAATTCATATATTTCAGAGATCAAACCTTCTCCAAAAATTATTATAATTTATCATGTTGTGTATAATTGAGTTTCAAAGCTTCAGTTAGAATTTGAGATCATTCCAAGCGTTCATTAAATAAATAAAAATCGAATAGTGCACTGCTATCTAGAATTATGTAGAAATGTCGATTACTGTAATTCATCTACTGATAAGGTCTAAACGCATCCAAATATTATGAAAATTTTACGTGTTGTTTATTATTGATTTTATATCTCCAGTAAAAATTACAGATCATTTGGATTTACCAATAAATAAATAAAAATAAAATACTACACTACAGAAAAGCACTCTGTCAGCATTTTGGTCAAAGTATAGTTTGACTGAGAACCACATTCAAAGAACACTCAAATATTCTGAAATTTTTCTAAAATATGAATGATTGAGTTATACATATCATATCCAAAATTCAATTAAATAAAAATTTGTAGAAAATATACAAAATCATTTACCACACTGCTATCCTGATCAAATCCCATACTCATGTACCATCAAAACCCTAATTTCAGCCAACTAGGGTTTATATTTCTCAAATCCTAATTTCTCAAACAGTAGAACACTTAACAATCTTATTATATTTAAAGCATCATAATTAAATTATCATCATTAATTATATTTAAGCAATGATCAATCCAATTAAGCATATAATCATCTAGGTAAACCCTAGTTTACCAATTAAGCGCAGATGCGATCATAACAATTCCCCCCCCTAAAAAGGTTTTGTCCCCGAAACATAAATATACAAGTAAAGTACATTCAAGGTTTATTTTATGCTTTTGAAATATTACATGTCATTATACTCTTGTATATCATACTTGAATGTAGTTTTCAACATTAAGTCCTTAATTCCTTTACTAAATCACAACATGTTTGAAATAGTTCTCAATGATAACAAACAAATTCTCTATGCCACAATCAATCATAGGATAGAGAGAGAAACAACTATTTCAATATTTTCATACTCTTGAGGTGTTACCTCAACTTCAATAATTTGATCCAACTATCTCAATTCATACTGCTAAATATGTACTATCGTTATGTATTACCTCTAAATCATGAAAGAGAGTTCACCATGTTCTTTTGAATTTTACTATTGTTCTACTCAAATAGCAAAACAATATTGAGTTAAAAGACTAGATTCAAAAACAATTGTACATTACTACTCACGACATCTCCATTGGATCATGGATGCATAAGGTGAAGCATTACCATCACATTCCATACTATTCTCAAGTATGAACCCACACATAATTCAAGGTGTAACCATCGGGTTAAAGCATACTAGGGTTTCAAAAATAGTAACAGAGTACTCCATAATTGTATTAGTCATTCAAGGACTATTCATACCCAATTACCATCACTTAGTTATATTAAAGCTAGGTATAACAAGCTACACCTCATTTGGGTTACATATCAATACAATATGGTTATCATCCCTTCTATTCATATGAGTGAATAGGTAAGACTACCTTATTCAGGGTAACCCTCCATTTGTTCCATCATAATTCAACCCATATAACCATACCACAATTGTACAATACTAAGATGGATTACTGGTATGAATGACTTCAACTATCAGACACCTTTAATTAACATATTGCTTGCACATGTACACTGAAATCATACGTAGAACCAATTTACATCCCTTAATATACCTTCAACAAATTATACTTCTCAAAACAAATTCACATATTACTAAAAGCCATTGTTTTCTCCTATCTCTCTCCTCATTCATTACTACTTACTTTTTGCTACTTATCCTTCTCATTTTAATCATGTAGATTAAACATCCCTAAAATTGAAACATACAAGGTATGAATAGATTATTCATCATTCTTTCTATTACTACAAGAATTTATTTCATATCACACTTCACTCATATTGTATTTCTCCTTTTGTTCAAAACACACCTCTTATATTTCAAATATATTTCTTATCCTTTGCTCTAAATCATTTCCATATTGTTTATCTACCTTTCAGATTAGCTAGGATTACTATCAGTGCTAGTTTATTTCTCATAGTGCAAATTTCATGATATGGTTTTATAGAGATGCCAGTATTCAAGGTCAAATCACTAGTGACAACTCTTGAACTACTACAACTCTAAACATTCTAGGGTTTGGCCTTTATCAGTAGCATGATGTTATTGTGGTGTGACTTTGCCCCTTAATTAGAAATTCAAACTTTGGATCTCACA
Source organism: Alisma plantago-aquatica (assembly GCA_963693085.1). Lineage (NCBI taxonomy): Eukaryota > Viridiplantae > Streptophyta > Magnoliopsida > Alismatales > Alismataceae > Alisma > Alisma plantago-aquatica. Next base: position 14,341,587 of record OY856409.1, on the reverse strand, counting down.
AGTTTTTACTAAAGTCTTCCTTATCTTATCAATTGAATTTCCTTCATCTTAATTGGCCATTCAGATATATTACATTCTCAATTTACCCTTCTATGGTTTTCATCATCATATTGTGTGTCATTATTACATTCATTATATGCCTCTACCATGGTGGTTATGCATCAGATATGATTCATTTTCTTATCACTTCATTCCCACATTTATCTCATGAAGTAATATATGGAAGAGAAGACGGTTCTGAGACTTAGAATTATTATCTTCAAACATCCCATTAATACATTTTTCATATGTAGGTTTAATTAGTTATCAACAAGGATAATTGACTAACTGGCACTTGATTGAATCTCCTAACCTCTTACTTTTATAATCTATATTACTCCACCATGTTTCAAACCGTTCCTTACTTTCCATAATCCTCTTAACATATACTACTCTTCCACCTGTTATCTTTAACTTCTACTTCTCTTATGATCATGTTGCTTATTCATGTCTATGATCATGTATACCATGTTGCACATATTTCTTTTTATCCTTCTACTAATGTGAAGTTGAAATTCTAAATCAATAATCTCTCTACTAGTTTCAACTCATGTTTAATACATTACATATCCTTCATTTTAAATCAAACGGCTCATGCATGGGTGAACCATAGTTTCTCTTATATCAAGTTTTTCCTTCCTGAGTATAGTCTACCTTTGTATAACTTATTCAATTTGTTAAGCTACACTTTTGTTATTTTTTTTAGAAACTAGTTTGTTGTTCTATAGAGACTTGGAATCCAAAGGTAGTAAGGATGAATGTATTAAACTTATTAATAAAGGTATACATTCCATTCTCTCAATTATATCATAACCCTCATTCCTTAATCAAGCTCATCATTTCCAACATTTATCTTTGTTTTAACTTAGTTTCTTATCCTAGTCTTGTGATTTACATATTTATCTAATTCTCTTTACTTTAACTCTTTTGAAGACTCTTCACTTACATTTACTTATCGTATACTTAACTCTTTTCTTCTATTTTTCCTTTGCTTTGGAGTACATAAAAACATTGTACTCGGTTATATAATCCATTCCTCATGATTGATTCTTACTACCTTGGCCCTTACATACTTTTCTCATATCTTTTCCATATTTCATATTTAGAGTTCATATGATACTAATAATTAAACTTAATCTGAACCTTATTTCATGTTCCTTTATTCCCAATTAAGGGTTTCTCATATGAGGCCCCAAAGTTGGATCTCATATATCAGTTCCAACTGATTCTTAGCTATTCTAATCATTCCCATATGTTTCAACATCTTAATGTTTGTACATTCTCACTATGATGTAGGTCTAATTTATCCAGAGTCTACTTTTAATATATTTTTAATAGGAGTCATTAGATCCCAGTAATGCATCCTGCCAGCCGGACCAGGCCAAACCTACAGTCCTGAAGCCAAGAGCTACTTAAGATTAAACAACTCCTATTCACCTCAAATGTGTTGAAGAAATCTTATCCACTTAGAAAAGCTCATTCAAAGATCATTTCTAGTCTACTTGATACAAAGAATGTAATCAATAAATTCTACAACTGCATAGTGTACAACAAATCTTAAAGACCCATATATATTTCAAAATACTAAATATCTGAATTCAAACATATAAGAGCATTTCTATTCATCTCCAATAAAACAACAATATGAAATGAAAGTTCTATCTCATTTTATATTTATGCTCTTAATTCATGTTACTTATCTTGTTTCTAACCCTAATATTTCTAGGGTTCCTCTCAAGCCCATCCTTCCATTGTATACCTGGCCAGGGTATACATGAAAGAATAAATAGAGTAGCTTGATACTGGTTGATCCCAGTACTCAGATACTGGGCTAGGATATCCAAATACTCAAATCCCCAGAGCTAACATCATAACATCTCCTATCTTCCACACTTATGACTCTAACTTACTAACTTAATGGTCCCTGACAACTTGGCCTGAGCTTTGATACCAAGTTGTTACACCCCCGATCTCACAATTTCTACTAATCATGAGATTGGGGCATAAATTGAGGATTTAACGTAATACAAAGATCACACTTAACTTTTTCTTCTCTTTTAAAACTCTTTGTTTTCTCGCATTGAACCAGATAAACCAACTTTACAAGGAAATCTAAACATTGGTTTCTCTAATATGATTTCAACATTAGTGATACACATCAATACATTCATTCTATTTCTCACACTTCCATGCACACACGACATGATAATCAAATGCATTCTCTCTTATTAAGGAAACAAAGTTACAAATATCATTTACAACTCTCTCACATCCATTCAAGGACCTAGAGTGACAAGGACCGATTGAACTTAACTATACTCAGACTTAACTCTTGTGGCAGATCTACTCTGACGCAATGATATCTTCTTCAAGACCATGTGATTTCCCTAAAAATTGTGAATAGAGGGGTGAGCCTACTCGCTCAGTGAATGAGTACTTCAAAGAAACAGTCTAAAGCACTGATATAATTACAGATATACTTTTAAGCAATTGATATCAATTATAACAACAGTAAGCTTTAAAGAGATTGATCATTGACAATCATACATATGGCAGGATACTCTAGATATCGACAAGAGCAAATCAATATATGAGCATGCTTGATAAATTTCAAAGAGAACAAATAATTCAGAAACATACAAAGAATAATTGCTGAGAAACTGTACTCAAATCTTTCTTAGCCTTTCTTACTTATAAAAAACTCTATAAACCTATATGATCATATTTTAGCTTATGCCATGATCATATGCAGTGTACTCTACATATGAAGACTCGTAGCGAACTATGATCTCACCATACAAGACTTAGCTTAAAACCCAGGAAGCTAAGCCTAGAACTGAATCCGTGCCTGCTTGACTCGAACTGTCACGTCTGACTAAGGAGGCTAAATAGCTGGCCTTTAACTGGACCTCTCCTTCTAGGCTGAGTACACAAGAGGAGGGTCTGAGACGCTCTGTGGGCCTCATCTTGGTACGCTCTGTGGGTACCTCTGGGTTACCACCGGGATCTCCGGTTCATGTTGGGTAACCTATCTTCTCTTAGGAGACTTCTTCAAGGGCTTTGTCTCCCTGCACGCTCTGTGGGTGCGATCTGATCCCTGTATACTGGTCGTTGTCAGGGTAGATCATTTCCTCCCTACAGTGCAGACATCCGTAAGGAATCTACGGTGTTCATGGCCCTTAAGTCTATTATTTTATTATTCTTAGAAAGCTCTTTCTACATTGTACCTTTCTCTTACTTATACTTGACTCTGGTATCTCTATGGTACTGTGTCTATTTATTTGAAGTTTATAACACAACATGTATATCATTCTAAACTTGGAAGAGTAATATATTCAAAACACTATAATATACTGAGAAATCAACATTTTGTATCTGCAGGCAGACTAAAATTCTTAAATAACAGAATATATATTCACTTGATACTTTATACACTAGAATCATGCAACTAAACTTCTTAATACACTGATAAGAGTTAATTACTTGACATACGAGTAATCGTCATTTGCACCTGTAAATTATTTGTACTTTCTTGGAAAACGTGCACCTCAACCCAAATCTTGAGTTGTGCATCACCACATCTCATACTGAGAACATTAATATCAAAATACTTGATTCATTGAACACCCTATCCTTAGGGTTTCATTTACCTCATTCACTTATCACATGGCTCTCATAAGGATTTCATGCGACATAAACATTCACTGAATAAAGACTACTATCAACAAATCATATAAAATCAATATATGTATGAAACCTTGGAACTGAGCTGAATTTGGATTTCCATGCCATTCACTGAGATAACATGCATCAATAATTAAATTGAATAAATAAAGTCTATCATGTCAAGGAAATCCATTCAAATGGATTTCACGATATCTATTCGCAAATATCCAACTTTCCTCGCATCTAGGGTTTCACCCTCTTTACTGAGATATCAAAAAAACACTATTAACCTTAAATAAAATCCAAGATATTATCTGACATATATGTACTATGAATTCAGATAAACAATCATTCATAACCAAGGGGATCTAGATAAACAAATTTCTCTATTTAATTATACAACAATTTCAGTCTAAGACAAATTTCCTATATTTCAGTTTACTCTTATAACCTCTGTGAATACTTAGGTAATTCTCATTAGGATGTATTGTATACATTTCTAATATTATTTTATCATCTAAAATTCATCCAAATTGAGGAAGAATCCATTTCATATCATTTTGCAACAACTTAGATCAAACACACAATTCAGGGTTTGTAGTCGCATACTAAGCAATTAAAGATTATGGATGATTTAACCAATTTTCGTGCAATATACTATTTAAAGGAAGTTCCCACTCACCCTAAGGTGTGAAAAAACCTTAAAAATATAGATCATCCCTGAAAATCTCAATCTCATATCAAATCCCTAGCAATTCACCTGATTCTTCTTCCTTTCAACTCAGAAACCCTAAAAATGAGGGATTATGAAGAAAGAGTGAGAAAAGGGGAAGTTTTGATACCATTTTGGATAAAATCAAAGGATGAAGGAATATTGACATGTGAGAGAAGATTCTCCATTAAAGTCTATGCAACGAAGCTAAACTTACATGATTTCATCATTCCTCTGACTGCAAAACCCTAGGTCAGCATCTCCATCACTTTCTCCTCTCAAACCCTAACTCTCCCTCTCTCTCTCTCTAGGATTTCATTTCTCTAGATTGAATCACAAATTATGAGATCTTCTAGTGTGTTAGGTTGACCATATAGAGCAATTGAGCTACTTGGGTCAATTGCACATTGACCCCTCACTAAACTTTTTCTTATTTCAACAGATTTTTATGTCATAAAAAGGTTTCTGTGAATTCATGTATTTCAGAGATGAAACCTTCTCCAAAAATTATGATAATTTATAATGTTGTGTATAATGGAGTTACAAATATTCAGTTAAAATTTGATATCATTCCAAGCTTCCATTAAATAATTAAAAATCGAATAGTTCACTACTATCCAAAATTCTATAGAAATATCTGTTACTATAATTCGTCTACTGATAAGGTCTAAACACATCAAAACATTATTTAAATTTTATTTATAATTGAGTTTTAGATCCCTAGTTAAAATTTTAGATCATTTGGTGTTACTAATTAATAAATAAAAATAAAACACTAAACTTCTAAAAAGCACTATGTCAGCATTTTGGTCAAAGTATAGTTTGACTGAGAACCACATTCAAAGTACACTCAAATATTCTAAATTTTTTCTCCAATATGAATGATTGAGTTATCCATATCATAACCAAAATTCAATTAAATAAAAAAATTGTAGAAAATATGAAAAATCATTTACCACACTGCAATCCTGATCAAATTCCATACTCATGTACCATCAAAACCTAATTTCAGCCAACTAGGGTTTATATTTTTCAAACCCTAATTTCTCAAATAATAGAACACTTAATTTTATTATTAGGTTTAAAACATCATAATTGAATTATCATCATTAATTATATTTAAGCAATGATCAATCCAATTAAGCATATAATCATCCAGGTAAACCCTAGTTTACCAATTAAGCTCAGATGCGGTCATAACATGGACACCTATAGGTCATGCATCTAAATGAGACAAAACTCAAACATTTCAAATTAGTTATGTGTGTCGGTTTTGTTTTCCTTAGATGAGTGACTTATACTTATCCAAATTGGCTCAAACTTTTTATGTGGCATAAGAATGAAGATCAATGGGTTACATTTTGAAAAAAAATGATCTAGAGAGGTAAACACCATTGGGGTGTACGGCGTGATTTGTGCACTCGAATGTATTATAACCTAACTCTTGCTCTCTCTCTCTCTCTATATATATATATATATATATGTGTGTGTGTGTGTGTGTTTGTGTGTGTGTGTGTGTATATGTATATATATATATAAACATAAAATTTTTAGGCTCCCCATTGGGTTGACTACCTCCATCAGACTAGTTTTGTGAGGCATTGTACCCAGTAGGTATGCCTCCTTACAAATCATTTCTCATGGCTAAAGGTCTCGCAACAACTACCACATTCAAGTACCCACTCGTATTCAACCTGCACATATTAGGGTTGACCTACATACATTCTTCTTTAAATGGTCCCAGAAAACTTGGAATATGCATACATAAGAATGTGCATCCTATAATACTCAAGTCTTCTTCTATCTTGAGTATATATGTGAGTCCCTATGACTTTCTAAGGTTGGAGACCTACCTCGCCATCATATTCGAATGTCATAATTCCAAAGGGAGATAGTGAAGCTTCAACCACAATGGAATGTTGGTGAGTCTCTCCTTCTCTAATGGATCCCTCTATTCCTAGTGCTTTAAGAATCAGTGTTTTGCCTCTTATGGGTGGGCATTATTTTGTTTGGTTTTGTTTACCACTAAAACTACAAACCAAACCATATTTGGATTTAGTTTTCACTTAGGGTCCCTATATGGCTTGTATTCCTATACCATGGAAATTTTATGCATGAAAATGGCTTGAATAATCCATGTTAGTTTAGTCATTTTGTATCCCAAGGCAACACTCCTTTTTCTTAGCTCCATCATGAGCTTATCTTCTTATAGAGGTAAGGTTAAAATTGAATATGATAGGATAAATTTGTTGTTCATCAAGAAAGACATATTTGAGTCTTTCTAGGAGAGGTTTCATTTCTGGGGCTTTGGAAGGTTCAGGCTTCACTTCCAGAAGAGAGATCATCTTAACGTCCTCAAATTCAGCATGAGGAACTTCCTAAAAGTTATCTTGATGAGCCACATAATTGCTCATTATCAAGGTCACACTCAGACAGGGCCATGAGACAGTGTAGCGGGGTCCTCAGATAACTCCCACTCCTATCTCAATTGAGAAAGCTTATGGACACAATCTAGAAACATACTTCCTCCTAGAATCTTGGTCCCTTCATGCTTTCAAGGACTCAAAATTCTAGGGATTGTTTACCTATCAGTAAAAGGATGGTTCTGGCCTCGACATCAATCAAAGCTCGGGTAGTGGCTAAAAAGGGAGGGACGAAAATGAGAGGACAACACAAGTCTTCTTTGATGTCCATGATTAAAAAGTCATATGGAACATAGACATCCTTCCTAATCTTTATAGGTATATCTTCAATGATACCAATAGGTTTCGGCAGGGATGAATCTGCTGACTAGATAGTCATGGCGGTGGAAAGCATGTCAACAAATCCTAATTTAAGGCATGATTGAAATACTGGCATCTAAATCTGGATGACCCTTCCTAAAAGTGTTGTCGCCTAGATAACACCCAATCCCTGAGGAGTCAGGGTCAATATGTTTTTAGGCATCTTATTAATAATGATATCAGAGGTGGTCCTAGCAAGTTTCATAGTCTCATACTCCTTAGTGGTGTACCTCCTAGTCAATAAAGTTTTTATGTACTTAGACTAGGCAGGCATCTCAACGAGAGAATATAAAAAGGGAATGTCTATATGAAGTTTTTTCATGGCATCTCTAAATTTCATGAACCTAGAATCTAGCCTAGTTTTTTAAGGCTGGCCTGATATTGTGGATGAGGTTTGCAAACCTAGATTTCAGGCTCATTATCTTCCACTTGTGGAGATTCACGGATGAGGGTGGTGGTGGAGTTTTACGAAGGTTCATTTTCAACCACCATAGTATCATCATCCTCAAAACTTATGGACATTGCAAGGGGCTTCTCTATAGGAGGGGGAGGGCATAAAGATTCCAAAAATGTGTGGAAATGACTTTAAGTTGTTTAGGATGCTTCACCTTGTTTTTAGGCTACCCAGCGAAAGTGTCGATAGGAGATTCTTGGTTGGCTAGGAGTTGGGCCCACTGAGCATCAGTCGCCTTCTGGTGGTCCTACTGTGAAAGGATGATATGCTCTAGAGCATTTTTTCTATCATTAGGAGAGGGAATGGATGCATTTTGTTGCATTTGTGGTGCTTGGTTCAAGTTTTGGTATTGCTATCCTTGGTAAACACCATGATTTTGAAAATTACCTTCATAATTCCCTTGGTTCCCAAAATTCTTCTGGTTGTTGTTGTATTGAAACCCTAAGGGTGGAAAGTTTGACTATTAACTTGGGGAGGTCCTTGTTGGAAAGCATTTTCAACGCATGTTCAATTTCCATATTATAACCCGTGATGGTTCCTGGCCTGAATCGGGTTATAGTAGGTTTGACCAGGTGTATTGACGATGGAATTGAGGTCCTCCACTTGTTGTCCAGCTTCAGGTTGCATGGGAATATTATAAAGAAGTTGACATATATATATAATATAAGTAGACAATTTCCAACTAACTTCAAACAAATATGCCTCATACCACATAGTCTAAAGTTTTATAAACCAGTTTATTTATTTATCATTTTCTTTACAGATTTACATACACTAACTTATTGAGTATAGTAAATCTAGTTTTGAAAAATACTTTTCACAATATAGGTATTTATATTTAATATATCTATATATATACATTAGTTCAGTTTGGTTTGATACACACCCTTAAACTAAACCGAAGCATTATTTAATAGTTTGGAAATTTTTTGAACCAAACCAAACCATTCAATCGTATAAAATGAAATTGAATTGGTCAGTGTAGTTTAGTTTGGTTGAGTGGTTTGGTTTGGTTTTTTGTCCATCCCTATTGCCTCTGATGAACCAAGAGCCGAATTCTAGTGCCTTGTTTACATGTACCATTTTAGAGAACAACACAATGAAATAACCATTTTTCCTCCCCATGACTTTAATGCCTACCTACAATTCTTAGATCTATTAAAAATTCTCCTCCACTTTGGATGTGAGTATGATACCCAATATTATACCTAGTTAAGGTTTTATACCATGAAACCACAACTTCATCCACCTCCTATTGTGAGATGATGATTTTGTCTTACTCAATTTGAATCTCCACCACATCTAGTCATGCTTGGGGTCAAATCTTGAAGACTTGAACACATCCAACCTTCCTTGTGGTTCCACAACAACTGTTATCTCTCAACTTGGTGGGTGTGCATGTCTTCTGTGGTTGTTGAGTTTATCAGTCACCTAGTAACACTTGCACCTCCTCTGTTGTTGACACCCTATGTTTTCTCACTCAACTAAATTTTATTATAATGTTCATTTGAAGATAATGATGGAGTTTATTCCATTTTTCCACATTTTCCCACCAATTTAATCCACTCAACATCATAAATTTGCCATAGTTTGGGGGATTCTGTATAAAAAGTATTCCTTCATGGACTTAAGTGCAATTTTTCCTTCAGTTATGCTTTCAAGAAGCTTTTTCCATAATTTGGACATTTGGATTGTCCTAGATAATATATTTTTAAATCCCATGAATATTGAATTATTTTTATCTTCACAAAAATCCATATCTTTTTATGATAAGGAAGGTTAATCCTGAACTAGTATCATATTCTCTTCCACGTCTGACTCAATGTCGTGATCTCAAACAATCTTATAATATTTTATCTAGATTTTTTTCAAAAAATAGAATTGGATAAAATAAAAGAGGCATTTTCTTTGCCTAGGACCACTTAGAAAATTGTAGCCATCTATCGCATGCCACATGGTGGATTGGTGTGATCGGCACGTGTATCTAGTATGGCTCATGGGCATGATTGGCCACTTTCTTGAATCTTCTATCAGTAACTTTAAACTTAAAAGTATATTCTATAAAGAGACCACATGCCCACTATACTTTGGGCCCCTTTTTAGTTCTCTTAAAGACACAAGATCAATTACGTACTCATCTCTTTTACTTTCCATCTTGCTTATGATTATATTCCTTCCTTTAGCTCAATTATTTTTTGAATGTAGTTAGGCTGAGTAATGGTAATCCTAAGTGCCTAATCTATTCATCTTAAATGCTTGAATCTTCTTAACTAAACTTCTTATAACTGCTATAATGATTCATAACTATTCATATATATCTTGTCTGATGTGATCCAATTATGCTATTCCATTTTATTGTTTCACATATGATTGAATTTTTCTTCTAATTCAAATTCTTTTACATCATCTCCTCTTTTTCCCTACACATCGATCCTAACTATCTGAAAGGAAACTCTACCATGATAGTTTTTGAGGAAATTAGGATCCCACACCTAAAAATTAGGATCTTTAGGATATTATTGGAAAGTCACACCTATATCCAAACTCAAATCTTTGCAAACATAAAAATAGATATTTTATCACTTTTCATCATTGTTTCCTCGAATCCAACTTGAGACCATCTTAACTCAAGATCATAAAGAAATGGGTTCAATACCAATTTATTAGGCTTAATGGGCATTAGTCATGTGCACAAGTCTTAAATTTATAACTCAAGCACCACCCCACAAGCATACAAGTTCCTGTAGTATATTTGAGATTGTACAAGGAGAAAGGGTATATTCAACATAAGAGCAATGAATCTCAAAAATCTGGATCAATTTACATGAAGAGAATTTGGTTTCATGCTAGTAAACTAAACAAATTAGAAAGAAAGAAACTAAAGCAACACTTGATTCAAATATAACAAATATATTAGAATATCTTGAGAACATGGTTTCACTTGCACATCATAACACGAAGAACAAAAAAATAAAAAATACTAGTAATAGCACAAAGGGAGGTTTGTACCCTACACCCCTCCCAGTAGTGTAGAATAACTACAACTTTATATAGCACTCTCGTACATATACTTAGATCTGGACTACAAACCTTTGTTCCCTAACACTTCCCAACCACTCCTGTGGTCAAGGCAATGCATATAAGGTAGCATCTCCTTACTCCTATCCACATCTCACAGATTACACAAGGAGCATAGAAAATACAAACAGGATGGCCAATCAAGCATGTAAGAAGAAACGAACATTGATACACCTTAGAACATTGATAAAACTAGCATTTTAGAAGATATTTATGTTTCACAAAATCATGACATGGGAGTTACTCTCCCATTCCCAATAAGAAAAGATTCTACTCATCAATGACTAAAAACTGCAGGTACATATAGCAAAAAAAAGTGCAAGACATTCTGAGAGAGAGAGATGAACAAGAATATTTGTATAAGTCATAGAACAGAGGAAGAACTTTGACTAGAAGTCAAAACTTTGTCCTTGTTACTTCACAATCTCCAACAACCTTCTATTCCAAGTGGATGCAAAGGAGAATGGAGATCCTCTCTACAATCATTGAAGAAGAAATGTGAAAGAAGGTGGTTCTCTCTTAAGTAACCGCTTCATCTTCTATAAAATTGCCTACAAATCCTATAGCATCTTAATGAATGTATATCCATCCCTTTTCTAAATGCATCTTTTAGGATTTTATCTTACCTTTGTCCAATTTTTGGAAATAATTGCAATTTACTTGTTCTTGACCCATTAATTAGAATTCTTATCACTTGCTCATATTTTGCATGTTCCAGACTCATTCACATTCTCTCAGCTCCAGAAGACAAGTGCATGTTTTACTACTTGGAGATCAAATGACTAAGAGATTTAAACATATTTCCAAGCATTTTAGTACTTCAATAGGTCGACTCATCCCATGAGTCGTTTGACTCACACGCTCATAGAACTTCAGTCAGACATCTCATGCTGGTGATTTGTTGACTCATTTTACCCTAAGAAGATGTAGCCATCCACTCAACCATTGCACCATGGCTTGAACCGATCGACACGGTGTCCAAATCGGGCAACTCAAAGTTTCAATCAGCAAAATCAAGTCCTTAGAGTCCATGTCTTGGTCAACAACGCTCCGACCCTAAGATAAATCAGCTTTGCCATCGTTCTTAGGGTTTTTGACTTGCTTCCCTGAGCCTGCGCACCAAGAACCCCAGTCGGGTGACTTGGAATCTAGTTTATCAGTTGGCATATTGTTGGATAGACATTTACAGTAGTCACAATTCAGATTTAGCACCGTCTTTTGGGTTTACACCCCTCCTTCTTGCTATAAAAGGATGGGGGTTCATAAAGAAGGGATCCAAATTTTGTATCTTGCCTTAGTCTTTTGTTCTTCTTTACATCTTTTGCATCTTGTACTCCTCTCTCTATAAAGTTTCCAATTTTGAATCTTATTCTTGGTCTTCTTGTGCATTGGATAAGGAATTAAGAAGGGTTGCCATTTTATTGTCACTAGATCGGAGTCCAATCTGGATTCTTCTCCTTTACTACTCTATGACTCCTCTTCTTCCTTCCTTCACTCCTTTATTTTTCATGAAGCATGAGTAGTTCTTCATATCATGACATGTGGAATAGCCCCATCATTGTAGTTGATTAGGTTGGTTTTTATGTGATATAACTTGTTAGCTCGTGTTTGTTTGGATCATCACATGACTTAGATGACTTGATATCTCATTTTTGTTGAATATTAGCCTCGAGTGATGTGATCTCAGACCCTAAGGCTCAAAACAACCAAACAAACTCATAGATCTCTAGGTGAAATCTTGGAAGTATCTCTATTGTGTTGATCAAGAAAAGCTCTGCAAATGCCATGATCAATGGGTTTGTAATAAATTCTAACTTTTGTAAATGCATTTGAAATTATTTACACATGTTGTAATGACCTCACTTTCAGTGTCCCCCAATTAAGGATAGACCTTCAAGTTGAGAGGAATTACCTATATTCCCAAGGATCAAGATATATCAAATAATAAATAACAACAATAATTTCACTCATTCCAAATATTGTTTACAAATTGTACAATGATATTCCTCATAAAACTAATACTTGTTGAGAAGAAGTAACTAGCTATCTAATCCTCCTTAAACTTATCTTTAATACTTTCAGATAATATTCATCTAGTCTATAACATGTTGATATCTTCATAATTATTAGGTACCTAAAATGCTGACAAACAAAACATGAATCACTATAACAAATTATATTGTGTATGTGGGGTGAAACCATAATGTGCGCAACTAAGATAATCACATACAAATATCAAGTATTGGACATAAGAACTTGTATATTCGTTACACATTCTAATCCTTACTGGATATATTATCTTGGTCATGATCATTGTGCCCTTCAGGGCTAGTGTGCATCACCCCTTGATATACGTTAGCCTAGGGTTTATCATATTATTATTTACTTTATGTGATATTCATAGGGGATTTACAATTGCATGAAATAAATAAACATCCAACAAATATCATTCATTCAATCTTTGAGAAACCTCAGCAAACTTCAGAAGCTGATACATGTAATCATAAGCATAACCACGTACCTCACTGGTGAGCCAAGCAGATTATCATATAACTATACTTCATGCATATTGTCTAAGAAAGAAAAACAGGCATTCGAATATGCAAGTATGTAAATCCTAACTTGTAATCATCACTTCGATTAGATAAAACCCTACTCGGCCCTAATCTAGGGTTTAGGTTTCCTTGGTATCGAGTTACCATTAGGGTTATGTCTTGAAACCTGAATTCACATGATTCTCACTTTAATAACATTAGAACCCCAATCCATACTAAGTGTTATTTGGTGCCACTCTTGGAAAGATAACTACTCCTCTAATTGTCCACCATGTGTTTGTATTTTCCTTTAGAAACTTGGAAATTATTTCATTTATCATAACAAAAGCCATTATTATTTATTCATGTATGAAAAAAAAAATTATTTGACATGTGCCACAAGCATGCATGCCACAAAGGCGATCAAATTTATTATTATTTCACCAATAATATCATTGGGAAATTTACCAGAACAATTCATGCTTTATGTTTAATAAATTCAATATCAAAAAATTGAGGATATTACATTCACCCCTCCTTAAGAGAAATTTTGTCCCCAAAATTCAAATCTAGTAAGCTTAAGGTGAATGATAACTCTTATCAATTTCATAACTTAGGGTTAGCAACCCTACTTAGATATCTTCTATTGATATGCAAGTTCCACACTTTATTACCAAGATTGGTACTTGAACTCAATTCAAGGTATATCCACATCCTTAGTATTTATATGACACCATCTCTTAGTGTCTTTATTTTCATTTATGATTTCAATTTCAATTGGTGATTACATTTTCACCTAGGTTTCCAACTTATTATCTATTTTACATAAGGGTCCTACAACCCCAGACCATGTCCTTAAGTTCAACTTAAAGTATTCATACTCACATGCCAATGTGTTTACCCAATCTTCTCCCTCATAATGGGGTGAGATAAGCACTTGACTGCAGCTCAAACATAAAGTTCACCCCATTCCAAGAGTAGAGATGGTATTTCCACACATTATCTTTCCACTTCATATTTTAAGTTGAATCACTCTCAACATGACTCTAAAACATACTTGCTTTTAATTCCACAATATTATTATATTTCATGAAGACAAATGCCTTTTTAACTCTTGAGTTTATACACAACTCCTTTCATTATCACATGATTTCTTTGTATCTTTTACATTTACATCTCATGTGCTATGAGTCTTGGCCACTTCCTCAAGGTCTTTAGGGGTATAGGTACTTTTTGGAGTGATCTTATCCTTATCCATCTAAGGAGTGCCACTCACATTCACCCATTGTCCACATGAACATCATGAAGATAGCTAATCTCCTCAGACAAGGGCCTTGAGAAAATGTAGTCGTTACCTCCTAACTAGATAGTCTTGTGCATTCAAGGATCAATAAACTCCTAATCCCATCGGCCCATGTACCTTTAATACTCCCTACTTGACCTTAGGATTGATTTCAGGCTCTACCCTTCTCAAGGGTCCATAGTGAGCACCTTATTTCATATGCAATTCTTTAAACTGGATTTCCTCCATCTCTTATAATGCTCATTATTCACTTTATGTCCCCTCATTGGACTCATGGCAACATTTTATGGCAGCATTTCCTTTCAGGACTCGATCTCATATGGTCAGCCACTTCCATAGTGACTTTTCCTCATGTTCCTCAAAGATGGTATACTTGGGTTCAAGAATCATACTCAATATATGTGCTTTCATCTTTTGTATTAGGTGACTTTCATGGTTACCTCAATCTTTAAATTGATTTAGTCAACTTACCTTTCTAGGGAAGGTCCTAAGCTAGGGTGCCTTCTTGGCTCGTAGGAGGAACTTAGGGTCTCTAGCCACAACCTTCCCCTAAGGTCTAAGGTTTTGCCTCCCCCATAGGTCATTTTCCCACTCTTGGGTTGACCCACCCTAGGTTGGCACACTAGCCCTAAAAGTTTTATATTTTCATCTTTATGCATTTTTTATAACTTTGCAACCCTTGTTTTCTCAATATCTATGATACCCTCTCATGGGGTTTTAGTCATAATGGACTTTCATACCTTCCCATCCGAGCTTGGTATTCTTTTGGTCTTCCCATTCGAGCTTGACAAATCATACCTTTCTATGTAGGCTTGGTACTCCATTGGCCTTCCCATCCGGGCTTAGCCCTTCATATACCTTCCTATCCAGGCTTGGTATTCCATTGGCCTTCCCATCTGGTCTTGGCCCTTTAGCAACCTTCCCATTCGGTCTTGGTTCATAGTCATTTTAAAAATGACCAAACTTCTAAAGATAGCATGAGGGGTTCAAGAGTTATATTCATATTTTAAATTTTCATGTATGGCAATTGGATTCTTATTTTTCTTAAAACCTTTTACATGAATGTCATGCTCCACATGCACACATGCATGGGAGACCGAGTCATTTAACCTCATTTATATTTATATTCTTTTGCATGCATCCTTCATGCATGGGTTACCAATCCTTCATGCATGGGTTACCAAAAACATTTGTATTCTCTGTTTCCTCTTACCTAAATTGGGTCCACATGGGTAGGGTTTCTATTAACCCACACTATTCCCATTTCTCATGATTAGAGTTTTAGGTTTAGGCTAGAGGCTATACCCTACCTCTTAGAGTTTCCATGTCTCTTAACCCTCTAGAATTTTCCTAGCTTAACGCTAGCTCCATCTAGAGTTTACCTTTACAAGGGGAAACCCATAAATCTACCTTTCTTTACTTTAATAATTTCCCCATTACATGTACATTTTATTTCCATGTTACATACACATTATCTTTTCCACATTTTGTATATTAATTGGCGGTGTATGTTTTAATCCTACCTCATCTAAAAAATATACCATTAGATGAGGAGGGAAGTTCCTTTTAGGTTTTATTAATAAATGAGGATGAGAAGTGGATGAATCAAGACGAGAAAGAAACCTAAAGGTATTTTACTTTGGGAAAATCTTCCGACTTTGGCCAAACAGGATGCATGCTCGTAAGTTGACTAGCAGTGCAGAGGAAAATACTACCAGCTTTGGGTCGTGGCTCCTTCTAGACACCTTAGTCTTTAGAAAATGCCCTAATAATTCCCTCATATTTCTACAAATTACTTGAAATTATAAACTATTAAATATTACTCAAAAAATATGGTGCTCTGATACCAAATGTAACGACCTCACTTTCAACACCCACCTATTAAGGAAAGACCTTCAAGTTGAGATCCATTATCTATATTCCTAAGGATCCAAATTTAGCAAATAATAAATAACAACAATAATTTTATTTATTCCAAATATTATTTATAAATTGTACAATGATATTCCTCATAAAACTAATACCTATTGAGAAGAAGTAACTAGATATCTAATCCTTCTTAAACTTATCTTTAATACTTTCATGTAATCTCCATCTGGTCTATAAATGTTGACATTTTTCATAATTAGTAGGTACCTAAAACACCGACAAACAAAATGTGAAAAGTATAACAAGTTATAGTATACATGGGGTGCAACCATAATGTGTGCAACTAAGATAATCACGTACAAACATCAAGTATTGCACATAAGAACTTGCATATTATTTACATATTCTAACCCTTACTGGATATATTATCTTGGGCATGATCATTGTCTCCTCCATGGCTCATATGAATCACCCCTTGATATACGTCAGCCTAGGGTTTAGAATATTATTATTTACTTTATGTGATACTTATAGAGGCTTTACAATTGCATGAAATAAATAAACATCCAACAGATATCATTCATTCAATCTTTGAGAAACCTCGACAAGTGTCGAAAGTCAATACATGTAATTATAAGCATAACCACGTACCTCAATGGTGAGCCAAGCAGATTATCATATAACTATCATTCATGCATATTGTCCAAGCAAGTAAATCAGGCATTCAAATCTACAAGTATGTAAATCCTAACTTGTCACTGTCACTTTGATTAGATAAAACCCTACTCGGGCCTAATATAGGGTTTAGGTTTCTGTGGTATCGAGTTACCATTAGGGTTATGTATCAAAACCTGAATTCACATGATTCTTACTTTAATAAATTTAGAACCCCAATCCATACTAAGTGTTACCATGATTATCATATCTACCATGTCATTATATTAGGACCACTTATATCATATTAGGCACATTAAGGATATAGCAAGTTACATCTTTGATGTTTAAGGTCCTAATTACACATATTAAGGATCATCTGCTCTAGAAATCCTTGTTTCTCATCATTATTATCATGATCATCTTGATTTCCTATCTTATTCAATAATATCACATAATCAATAGAATAGAAAAGCTTTTTAATGTTTCCAACATATTAGTACCCAAAACTAGGGTTCTAATGTCCTAATTACCACTTTATCGCATATTCATCCTAATTTTGAATTAGGAAGCATGTTCAGGCTTTAAACATATTTTATTTTGATTTCTCTCATTTTTCTAATCATTTTGATATATGAATTGCTATATTTGGATGGCCCTATCCTTTTCTATGATTAAAGCAAGATAAGTCATTATACCTTGATCTGAGGCCACATGGCACCTCATCATTGGTCTGTGCTAGCCTGATGCATCTTTGAGCTGCTAGGTTGGGGTGGCGATACAAGGTGAGTAATTGATTTGGGCCACTAGTTCTTTGGTTGAACCAGGCATCAGATACGGGAAGGAAAGGGACCGATTCGGCCCACCCTCCCTTTTCTTCCACAATAGCATGAGACCTATAGCCTACAGGTATGCCTTGTGTGTGTCACAGTTCCTCTCACTGGTAGAAACCCTTACCCTCCACCTGGCTACACCGCACGAGAATGACATGTCCTTCTTGACCGCTTTATAGTCCTCCACCTCTGGAAGAAATCCTACCACCAATCTTCCTTCCTTTACTTCCCCATCGAGAAAACTCCCAAGTGGCTATGGCAGAATCCCATCCCGTTCACCGGTCCCCTGGTTGCCCTTGACTTTAGGGTTGAACTAGGTCTACACCTTTGGTTGTAGATCTGGGTAGGGTATCTATCAATGCTCTTTAGTGACGTCCAATAAGTACCTAATGTTTGGAGCTGGATTGGTTCTCCAGTTCTAGATGATCATGAGATGTTGGATTTAGGGGTGATTTGCTTTTTTAGCAGTAAAACTAGGTGGATTATCTTAGAGATGGATTGGATTCGCTGACCTTTAGCTCTCATTGGCAAACATGGATTGTTGAAGGTCTTATGCAAGAATGAAAATAGCTCATCGCCCCATAAGGGGACGAATAAGCGCAGACCTAGAGAAAAAAAATCCGACTGACGTAATGGCAGAATAGACATTAATTTGGTGGAAGTAGCTTATGTAGGATTTCTCTGATTTAGCTCCCGACACTAGTAGTTGTGGAGCACAGATGACCATCTCTTCGAGCAGGGATATGGGGTTGGGCCCCTAGATCCAAGTCAAAAAAAAGTGGTAGCTTTTCCACCAAGAAAGAGATGACTGATTTCCAGATGTGAACTCCATTACTGATTTGACTCATAAGAGTAGAACTTGAAAAGCATGGTAGCATTCTTTTGGATCTCCTACTCATCCCACCTCATCCGATTTTTCACTGCACAAATGCGGAAAGGGGACAAGGAGAACTTGGGAGTTTTCTTGAAGGACGTCTATGAGCCTCGTCTTGCTTCTGGCGAAGCGGGACGTATATAGATCAAAATTTGTGTTCTTGACCATAAGAAGGAGGATTCCAACCAACCATTGGAAGGAAAGAGCAAGTTTTCCACAACATCACAGAGGTTGAGGAACCTCTCAAGTAACCTCTATCTTCCTACCTCCCTTGGAGCCTACATGTTGGTTGGTGTGTAGGTGTTGTCGTAACAGGGAGCTGGAGTTGCACCTGTTGTATGGAAGGGGTTCAGAGTGTTCGTCAATCTTGCTCTAGTGAGTTCTAAGCATGACTCGCCATCATGCTCATCTTCTCTTTGACCACTCCTCCTTAGCTACCCGACAGTCATAACCCTGACATCTAGTGTTCATGCCTCCATGACTCCGACAAGGGTCGAGCTTCCACGAGCTTTCCTCCCTCTCCACGCTAGTCTTTTAGCCACCACCTCCTCGAAGATACCTTGGACAAGGTGTCCCTTGGTAACAGGGTTACTACCGCCTTATATAGATGGGTGGATAAAACCCTATGGTTCAAAGAGGAGGGAAAGTATCGAAGGAAGAGGAAGTGATGTCTAGATTGAAGGGGAAACATGTGTTTCCTTTCCCATATGCCTATTATGGAGGAGTCAAATCCTTCCGAGATCCACTAAGTATGGGAAGGAGATTTAATCACATTATGTATCCACTTATGATAAAGTATTTCTTCAAAACTAATTACTCCCTATACTTACGTGCAACTTGACCAACTAAAGGACTAGCTACTATCTTCCCTTAGTCTTTCTCTCTCTTTCCTTGTTACATTTCCCAAGTCAAATATCAATATAAAAATATTCCTTTTTTAGGAATCAACTAAATCATGGGAAAAAGGCAAGGCATAACTCTATATTCCTCTTGCCTTATTCTTACTTTCCCTTTTATAAAAACTCTTGGCTTTTATTCCAATAAATCCAAAAGTCAATAGAAGACATGGAATAATATTGCAAGGACTTGGATTTGACAAACAAAAAGTCATTAAGGAATGTACATAACTATATGGCATCTTATTGGCAAAAAAAACCATTAAGGAATATTCATAATTATATGGTGCACATTGGTCATTATATCTCTTTGGTATATCATTTACATCATTTATTATCATTCCATGACAACTCATACAAACCATTCTATGTTTAGTAATTGTAATGCATTGAGAGATCTCCTATATATAATCCTTGCTTCTTTAGACATCTTATTAAAACAATGTCATTATCTCCAGAAATATCCCTTCTCTCCCACATTTCTATAATTCTCTTTCTTTCCACTATTATTTTCAAGTTTACAAAGGTTAAGTCGAGATAATGTTATTTGGTTCATCGACATTGTGTTGCCACTCTTTGTGAGATAACTACTACTCTAATTGTCTAAAACACCATGTATTTTTATTTTCCTTTAGAAACTTGGAAATTATTTCATTTATAATAACAAAAGTCATTATTATTGATTCATGTATGAATTCTTTTTATTTGACTTGTGCCACAAGCATGCACGACATAAAGGTGATCAAAGTTATTACTATTCCACCAATAAAATCATTGGGAAATTTACCAGATTAATTCATGCTTCATATTTAATTAATTCAGTTTCACAAAATTGAGGATATTACACATGCCCTCACCTATCAGTTTTCTATTCACAGATTCTATCTATCTAGCTTCTACGAAGGATATTGGTGCAAAGCCCATAACCCCAATATCTTTTATCATCGGATCAAACTCAGTTTCCCAACTGCTCTTACTTTTGCAAGTTAATTTTTGCTCAAGATAATCCTTCATACTTGTTCTTAGTGTAACTTTTCATTATCTTGTTCTTAGTATAATCTTTTATTATCTTTTACTTAGTGAAATATTTCTTCTTTTTTTCTAGTATAATCAACCCCAATCAACAAACTTTTAATTCTTATTCAAATAATCGTTCAAAGTAAGCCAATTCAAACTCAATCTTTAAAACATTATTATGTTGGATGACCCTTTCTATACTAATAAACTAACCAACTTATTAAAGTGGTTGTTTTGTCTTTAACAAAGTTTGAACTCTTGAAATCACCCCCTAGTGAATTGTTATGTAAATGACGTGCATCAATTTTGGCATCATTGTTGGTGACAAATGATTGTTGTTTTAAACCCCATTTTACTTGAACAAACACTTTTTCCTTTTTTTTTCTCCTCATGTCGAGTCCCATTTCGGTGGTGCTACTCCTCCTTATACCAAGTTCCATTCCAATAGTATAGTTTTTTCTGCAGTCACACCTATATGTCTTGAAGTAAACTTCTTTTGTTCAAAAACTTTCTAATCTTCCAAGGACGAAGTGGTGTATGACATGCTCGCAAAACATTGATTCTGTGTCGCCCGCTTTTTTGTCCTAAAATAGAAATGGTTTTCCATCATTTAAACATGGTGAACTGCTATAGGATGAATGAACAAGAAGTGAAATGTAGGATTGAGAGAGCCCTTTTTGCTCAAAGGGAGGCCTTCTTGGTTGAATAAGATGCCATGAAGCCATGCTACACTAGGCCGGACAACAAAAACAACCAAAAGACTTCTCTGTCCCTAAGACTACCTATGCACAACATCCCATTATGCCAGCCGGAATCACCGCTCCACATTTTGATATTCGCACGCAATGGATCACTATGCTCCAATCCAACCCTTTCTTTGTAACAAGGGTGATAACTGACAAGATCAACTTCAAAGATTTTCTGATATGTGTTCCTTGCATAAAATCCTATACTTTTTCAAGGATGCCATAAAATTAAGGTTGTTCAAATACTCCATGTGAGATCAAGCTAATACCTAGTAGATAGTCATGGAGGGAGATTGTGTCACTACTTGGTATGCACTACAGTCCAAGATCTTAAAAAAGTATTACCCCTTGTCCCTTAGTTATCAAATCAGGGGACAGACCTAATTTTCCATGATCCCAACTAAAACCTTAGGTGAATCTTGGGTGACGTTCAAGGACCTTCCCTATCGTTTCCCACACCATGACATCCCCCAAGCCTAATTAACCAAAACATTTTATTGTGGTGTTCATGACAACATTAAACTTTTCCTTGATACCTCATCTGGAGGTAATTGTATGTTCCAGAAGTCAGATAGTGCATGGGAGGTTGTTAAATAAAGTTTTGAGACTCAAGCATGATGAGGGATCTAAGGGGTCCTCAAAGTAGCAAAGCCTAAAGAAGATTCTAATATATGACATATTTCAAAGAGTCTTAATCTCCTTGTAGTGAAACAAGATTATCTAGAGTCTTCCTTCAATTTCTGTGAAATAAGAGGGCAACCACAACAAATCAAGGTTGTTGACTCTCTCTCTATGACATCTTCCAAGGGTATGATGACACTAAGAATGACAATGATGAGTCATTCCCACACATATTGTTTCATGGTGGAGGATGTGCATTGACTACATAAAGTTGAATAAGGCCCCTAGGAAAGATAACTTCCCTCTTCCCTTCATGGATCAAGTACTAGAACATCTTTCCCATCAAGAGTACATTTTTACCTAGACAATTATTCAATATTTTATAAGATTCCCATTCATCCATAAGATCAGGAAAAGTGCACTTCCATTTTCCCATTTGGCACTTATGCATTTAGGAGAATGCTCTTCGGTTTTTGTAACGCCCCTCCACCTTCAGCGGTGCATGTCTATTATTTTTGCTGGATTAAATAAAACCGTCATGGTGGTTTTTGTGGATGACTTCTCTATTTATGGGTATTGTTTTGATTATCACCTAAGACATCTATTCCTAGCACTATAAAAGTGTGAAAAGGCACACTTAGTCTTGAATTTGGAAAATTGTAATTTCATGGTGACAAAAGGAATTGTCTTGGGACAAAGAGTTAGAAATCGACAAATAGAAGTGGATAGAGCAAAGATTGAGGTCATTAACAAACTCCCCCCTCCTACATCTGTCAAGTATATTCATGCCTTTCTTAGGCATGATGGGTTTTACTTGCAATTCATTCATGACTTTTTAAAAATTGCCAAGCCTTTTATCAACCTTCTTCAGAAGAATGTTCCCTTTGCTTCTGACTAGGCCTGCATGACCAACTTCATTATCTTGAAGGATGCTCTCAACTCCACCCCCAATTATCCGTACCCTTCCAAATTGTATGTGATTCTAGTGACTATGTTGTCGGTGCCATTCTTAGATAGTGAGTTGACAAGAAACATCATGACATATACTATGTGTTTAAAAACCTAGGATGATGCATAGTGTAACTGCATCACAATTGAGAAGGAGATGTTAGAAATTGTCTATGCCTTCAAAAAGTTCCAGTCTTACCTAGTTCAGTCCAAGGTAGTCGTCTACACAAACATATTTCCATTCACTATTTAATGACTAAAAGGAATGCTAAACCTCAGTTCATTTGTTGGATCTTTTTGCTTCAGGATTTGATTAGAAATCCTCAATAAAAAAGGCTTGGAAAATGTGGTTGCCAACCATCTTAACCGCAGTCTATGTCAAGAAGATGGAGTTCCAATCAATGACTCCTTACCAGACGACAAACTACTTTAAGTTGAAACCCAATACACATGCCTGGTTGAATATGTAAATTGTCTTGCGAAGGGCGTCCTACATCTCGAATACAAAGGACATGCTAAAGAAAAAAAATACATGATGTTAAGAACTTTTATTGGGATGACCCTTAGATGTTAAACTATGTACATATGGTCTCTATCATAGATGTGTCATTGAGGAAGAATCTAATGGCATTCTTGAGCAATGTCATTCTGGTCTTACTAGAGGACACATGAGCTCTCAAAAAACTGCAAAAGGTGCTCCAATCTAGATTCTTTTGTCCCACCTTGTTTAAAGATTCTTATGAGTTTGTCTTAGCTTGTGATAAATGTCATGGGACAAGAAATATTTTTAAGAGAGATCAAATGCCAATGACTTCTTGGTAGGAGATAGACATCTTTGATGTTTGGGGAGTGATTTATATGGGACCCTTTCCCTCTTCTTGTGGGTATTCCTATGTCCTAGTGGTTATAGACTACATTTTGAAATGGGTAGAACCCATTCCCACCAAAACCAATGACTCAAAATCTATCATGAAACTTATCAAGGATACCATTTTCCCTAGGTTCAGGGTACCTCGCACTATGATTTCCAATAGAGGGTCACACTTTTTGGAGAAAATTTTTGATTCCCTACTTAAGAAATATGGTGTCCATCACAAGGTTGCTTCTTCATACCACCCTCAGACCAGTGGACAAGCTGAGATTTGAAACCTTCAAATCAAATCCATTTTGGAGAAAATAGTCACTCACACTAGAAATGGTTGGGCCTTGAAAATTAATGATGCCTTATGGGCATATAGAGCAACTTACAAAACACCCTTAGGCACCACTCCTTTTCGATTAATCCATGGGAAATCCTACCATCTCCCAGTTGAATTAGAATACAAGGCTAGATGGGCTATCTAAACCCTTATTTTTGACCTATCTATAGTAGGTGAGAACTGTTTCCTTCAACTGTAGCAGCTAGAGGAACTTAGGATGACTGTCTATGAGAATGCTAGGATTTACAAAGACAGAACCAAATTATGGCACAATGGGCATATTAGGTGAAAAGGCATTCAAGAGGGTGGTTGGGTCCTGGTTTACAATTCTAGGTGGAGGCTTTTCCTTAGAAAACTCAAATCCATATCGCATGGACTTTATCTCTTAAAGTGTGCCTCTCCACATGGCACTTTTCTTCTCTAGGATCAATGGAAGGGTGATTTTATAGTAAATGGACATAGGCTTAAGTGATACATCACCACAGAGGACTTCATGGCATAGGGAGCAAAAAAACTCTCTATTCCTAAAGATTTAGAATTAACCAAACCTCCACCCCCACCCAACCTGAGCCAGAATCAGATTCATGAACACACTTTTTGGGCCTCTGACATAAAAATGGGCACTTATTAGGAGGCCACTCAATATCTCTATAATTGTTGTTTCACTTTGTTTTATTTCACTTTTGTTTTCATTCTTGCATTTTTCATCTTACAATTACTCTTGTTATAGGTTGTTCTTCTTGAGAAAAAATGTGAGAGTTGATCGATTGGTCTCACAACTGGGTGATTGAATTTGGCATATGATTTTAAATTCAAATCACTTTAGGTACTCCCACAACGTGCAAGTTGAGTGACTCACACCATGAGTTGGTCGGCTCACGACTCACGAAAGACCGATCCAAATTGGAATATGATTTGAAACTCAAATCACTTCACACTCCCCACGATGTATTAATCGAGCAACACAAGTTACAAGTCGATCAACTAACAATTTGTGAAGACACTATAAAGACAGACCACTTGGGAGGGGGGTCGACTCATCCCTCACCAAAGCACCAACCCCCCTGATCTTCTTCCTCCTTGGAGCCCCTCTTCTCTCTCGCAAAAGGATCTATTTCGGTAGCATGCTCTCCCCTCCGGCAAGCTGAGCGGTTCGCAATACTACACAGGCTACCCACAAGCACACTTTCTTAGTCGTACCAATGTGCCACTTCCCCACTAGAACCAGTTGTGAGTCAGCCTCTTCTTCTTTGTCTCTAGTAAGAAGCACCAATCTTTAACGACCATGAATCAGTCACCTCACATCATTGGTCCAGTATTTTGTGCATCAGCACAACAATCTTTTGCCACCACAATTCAGGTGAATCACTCACCAGTTGGGTGATCGACAATCCCCAATAATATCCTAATCGCCAAGCAAATTGAGTGCCTTAGGCTGCCAATCGGGCAATTCAAGTCACAAAATAGCAGACTCTTACATCCTGAGTCGAGTGACTCGATCCGTCAGAATCATCATCACCACCACCGCGAGTCGATCGACTCACATCTTCAATCAAATGATCGAGATTGATAGGAGAAAAATCATGTCCAAAGAAGGTTTTAGTGGTAACTTTTTTTACCGTCTCCATAAAGGAAAATCTCTTACCAATAAATATGTCCCATGTGACCACCCTCATCATCCTAACATTGGGGCCATAATCCACATTCAGGAACCCATGTGTAAATTCTCCCCTAACATTGTTGAGGAAATGGCACCCGACCTTGAAGAACTGGATGAGCTCCTCCATGTTGTGGAGGCTAGACAAGCCTCTCGCCATTATCCAGATTCGACTACATCATGCCCACCATGTATTGCTACTCACTCGGGAAACTATGTTCAAATCATTGACGATGACCATCAGGATCCCTTTACTGTAATGTTCTCCATCAGTGTCACTCTTCCAAGATGAACATGCAGAAATACTCTCACTACCATAGGAATATGGGACTATGTCGACCAAATTCTGCACAAAAATCATATTCTCCTCTTCCCTACTGAATCCTCTCAATGTTTAGTGATCTAACTTTAGAGTTCTTGACTATAGTTCTCTGACTTCACTACTCACAGAGGAACTTCAATTGTATGGTCCAAATTTTTTGGGAGAACATAGAAGTGTTAGCTAGGTAGATCACTTCCATCATCCTCAACGATGAGGATGATTCTTGGTTCTCATGATGTGTGATACTCTCCCACTCTGCCTACTACAACCAATATGACCCCACCAAATTTTAGGAAAACAATATTGTAATACCTTCTCTCTACCAAAGGGGCCCAAATCCTCCAACTTCCATAATCTGATCATTCTCTATCTTCTGAAGATCCTCGCTTGCATTGCCTATAGAAGGTTAGGTGCTCAGGGTACTATTACTCAGATGAACCTCTACACCTTGTGGTGCCTTCTTCACAATGAGCTGATAAACTGGGGGAGTGCCATCCTTGAGTACATTATCACTCATGTGAGTCATAACATTAGCTTATCCTTCATCATCGGCCATCTTCTAGCCACCTTTACCATTTTCTTAGGTTCCACTCATATTCTCTTCTCAGCAATCAAGCTCAAGGGGACTCAACATCTGATTAACATTCCTTGAAGGCAATCCAGGTTATTTGTTTTGGTGTGATAGATATATACTATCTCATATTCAAGAACCGCAATTTCCACCTCGAGCTTTCTTAAAATGCAAGGTTCGCAACAGGTAACCTCTGTAATGACTTGTCAAACCTAATGGCACAAATTTAGTGATTCCTTCTTGAGAATCCAGCTACAGAGGGTGACATCCTCGAGCCCACTGCCTACTAGTAGAGCTCATGTATGATATGAGACTATCCCTCCTCCTCCCGAGCCTAGACGTTGCACTAGGATATGCACTATCGATGATACATGAGTTGACGGGCCTTATGGGTTCTTCGAGATCTATAGTTGGACCAAATTCAGCGTGAGCAGTAGTGCCAGGAACATCAACTTAACCATATCTATCTTATGCAACATTCTCACGAGTCCTGGATTGTAGATTGTGGACACTAAGCCCCCACCAGACCTTCCTACATAAATTATGGGGTCCACTAAGAATATCCTGACCCCAAGTCCCAATAGTGGGGCCATTACTACTGTGAGCCTCCTTCCTCATCCGCCCCTCACAACCTCAATCTCCACCACCACATTGATTCTCTTCCCTCCATATCGAGTTTGGGATTTTCTTGGGTTGAGCAAAATTCTAATTTAGGGGTGGAGGTGGGTAGTACGTGCTAATTACACCCCTATCTTCCCTTCCTAGCATATCTAAATTGTCATATTTTGCTTACATGTAGTCTTCTTTCTTAAGTTTAGTTTTCTTTTGTTCCTTAATGATGTAAATTGTCCCTTATCTAGTCGCCAAATGAATAGACTTATTGTATCAATCTACCCCTTTTTAATGCAATAAACCTTCTTTGCAATCATTTTACAAATTACAATGACTAGAACTCACCATGCCACCTAGGATCCCAAATTAACATTACCCCTTAGAAATGTTGGAAACCTTTATTGCATTGATAAGAATCAAATGCAAATTTTCTCTGTTTTTATCTGTAGAGTGACTTGTAATATCTCTTATATAATGTGGTTTTAGGAAGAGTTGAGCTAATACAATGACACTCTCTAAAAAAATGAGAAAAAATTGTACATGCACGGGACCATCCTTTTCTAAACCTTTTCCACCATCTTGTTTCCCCTCACCTTGTAAAAGAAAAATCAAAACTACCTTATGCCAAAGCCCAAGTCTGGGGTGTCATGATCTTCCTCCTTTCACCATTTCTTCCATACCTGTGACGTCCCCGGATTTTCTAAAACTTAATCGAATGTGTGACGTCCAAATTATAACCCTCATCTCAGTGAGAATTCCAATTCAAACACTACACCAGACTAAGAAGAAGAAAATTAGAGGAGGTCAGAAGGAAACAACAGTAGCACATGCACATGAACAATAATAAAACCTTACAACACATGTTCACCATTCAACATATAATTACAACATGAATTGTTACAACATTTGATATTACATATTGAATGATAAGATTATACATATACATGTACTGCCACTAAAAAATAGGATCTTAAGACAATAGATCCACCTGTACATCAACTCGCCACACAACTCTCAACTATCATGATCTTGAAGAGCAGATATCCACATACCTAAAATAGAGATTACATGTGGTACATGTAACATACCAAATTTTGTAATTTTGTATTTTGACCCTCTTTTCTATCTTTTCCTTTCATTTCTATCATTATTGGTCCTTCTATTTAATTAGTGGAATTTATAGTGGTTTAGTGAACATTTATTCACTAATTATACCAATATAAGGGTTTATGCACAAATACCTCAGTGAAAGCTTAATTACCAAAATTAATCATTCTAAACCTTAATCTAACCTTTTGATATGATTTGAAAACATAAAATGAGCCTAAGTTACATATTTGGTTCGATTTAGATGTTGTTTGTGCAAGTTATGTAATTTTAGGTACATTTAGGACTTTTATATAATTTACCCAATTGGGAGGTTTTCTTTGCAAATTATCACTTGAATTTTAATCCTAAGATACTCCCTTACCATTCATGATATTTTGAACCATGGGGCACCTGGTTTCACCTTGGTTTGAAGGTGTTTCTATCTAAGGGCATTATGGGGATTACCCTCTTTATAAATGTGCTTATCTTTAAAAGCCATCAACCAATGGGGTTATTTCTTTGTTTGAAGGACGGTGGGGATGGCCTATAAGTCTGTAGGGGATCTTAGGACCGAACTTTGGTATACAAGCAGAGTCTATGAGCTGTCCTCTTGCATGGCCATGAAGCCTTAGCCTAAGGACACATAGAAAGTCACATAGACACCTCATGATTGCCCCTTCTTTATAAAGCTATGCCTACCCCTTCCCACCTCCCAATCTAAGAAGCAATCCTCTCCTTCTCTTTCCCACTTCTTAGAGAATCATCCCTTCTATGTTTGGCCATGAAGTTTCTATCCCAAGGTAAAAGAAGGTGCCTACCTTGGTGAAGAAGGCTCCTAGGGTTCCAAATTTCTCTATTTAGGATTTCTTAAGCTCCTCCTTGGTGATTTTGACCAAAACTAGTAAGAATCCTCCTTTCCTTACCTATTTTCATGTTGTTAATATTCCTCCCACCTTCTTACAGGTCATAACCATGACCTTACATGGTAAAACTCCAACTAGAACCCTAAAACATCTCATCTCCATACTCTTTTGCTAGGGTTTGCACCTCTAAAGTGGAGAGTGTGATCTTTGCTCAAGAAAGGAGCTCGGCTTGGAGCAACCAGGCCTTCTAATATCAGGATCCTTTCTGTTTGGACCTTATTACCTTCCTAGAGGCAAGTTTATTTAACCCCCTTCTCATATATTACTTAGTACATGTTTAAAACTCATGCTTCTATGCTTAAAATCGATGATTTCCATCTCTTTTTACCATGTTCTTCTAGGGTTTTGGTTTCATGCTATTTTACATTCTCTAGAAGCTCTAGTTTGGTTACCTGTGAAACTTCAAACCTGATCTTGGGTCAAATGGTATTTTCTCCCTCTCCCACTCTCTTCAATTATCTCGATCGGTTTGATGATGTGGCAATTTCCTATTGGTTAGTATTGAAAAATTCATATCTTCTAAACCACTTATCCAAATTTGACATATAAATATGTTTTGGAATTTAGAAAATTAATATCTATCTAATAAAAATATTTAAAGGTCTAATTTTATGTTTTGAAGAAGGGTAATTTTTGTAAAACGAATTTAATGCATAAATCCATAAAATTACATCTTAATTATCATAACTCCAAAACTAACATAAAAATATGTTTTATTCATTAGGAGAACCTAATAAGTTCATTGGTGATATTTTTAAAATCTAAATTTGAGTTTTTCTAAAAAGATCTAAAATTAGGGTTTCTATACATTAATGTGCACTATGTACTCTAATACATGCTAATACATTGAAAATAGGCAAAGTGGAACTTGGACTCAATTAAAGTGGTGAAAGTTAGTAATTGATATCAGTAAGAGAGGTATGTGCATTCTTACACCCTAAGTTGGGATATTTTCAAACCAAACCCTATATTTCTTAATGAGGCACTATATGAACCCTATTTCCTCTATTCACGATTCTTTTATTAAATTGCCTCAAAATAAGTAATGATATTATTTTTCTTGGGTCTTGTACCCCACTGCCATGCTTATTGAATATTATGACTACTCTTGCCATGACTACTTTTCTAGCATGTAGATTTATATTCTGTTTAATTTAAAGTAGCAGTACTTATGTACAACCACCCACAGAGGGCATGTATTAAATTGCCCTGGGGAATGTTTTTATTCTCCCCTATATAATTGTGTAGGTGACTAGGAACGTCTTATTATCCCCTCACCTATAGGTTAGAGGTCTGGTAGGTGCCTCAACCCTACTTAGTTAGGTAGACATAATTATCTTACATGCAAATCCTTTTTGATATAATTGTTAATGGCAAGTTTCTTTTGAGTATTGCCTCATACTCTTGTTATCTTCATCTTATGATGAACCCTAGCCTATTTTTATTTGCTTTACTTATCTTGATATCCTAGACTAGTTTTATGACATATATTTTTCTTCCCTTTCCCTTTTTGCTGGGTGCCTTCCCAACCACCCAGGTGTTGGGTAAGGTGATGGACAAGACAAGGAAGATCTTAGCTTTTGGCTTGGACTAAGTTGATGGAGATGTTGTTTGGAGACAAGATTGTAGTAGTCTAGACTTCCCTCTATCTAGATCCTGATTGTGTGTCTTGATGTAAACCCTAATGGGAGAATTTGATGTATTTTTGTAAACCTTTTATGAAATTGAATATAGTCAGTTATTTTTTTTCGTTGCTTTCTAATGGTCTTTTGTATACCAATGATAAATATATTTTGGAAAAATTATGCCCATTCCATCATACCTCTGAGAGTATTTGGAATGGATGCCAATTCTTCAAATTTTTAGTAAAGGGGTGATTTCACTCCTTTACAACATGGTATCAGAGTCCATGGTAGTCAGAATCTAACTATTTTAGTTTTGTCTCCCTAATTAGAATCCCAACCTTACATAGTTCCTTTAGGTGACATGGTTGTCCTAGAGTTGATCTATAAATGATGAAAGGTTGATTTAGGACCCTATAGTTCCACATTAGTATAATGCTGAATAAAACCCTAAAATACTCATAACTAAAATATGCATAACTTAATGTTGTTTAGGTTTGCCTTTAGGCAACTATTAGGGCTTGAAGTTGAAGCAAAGGTGTCTAGAAAGGATCATGTTCTGAGGGCTGGCAATATTTTCCTCCGCGCCACTTGCTTGGTTTACGAGGACTCCCAGATCCATATGATACCGGCCTGGCCTAAGCTAAAATGGATTGTCTGAAATAGTTTGCTTTTAGACAATAGTGATCTTAGACATCTATGTTGTATATCTTTAGGAACCCTAAGTTTTAGGTGTATGATGACCTGTTTGAGGATGGATACTCAATATAGTTCCCTTATGTCCCATAGAACCACATGTTTGGATAGTTATCCCTAGAACCTAAACTTTAAAGTTTGGTGTTTAGTAAGAAATCAGAGTGCACAGTGAAGAGTGATGGATCTTGTATATGGTTTAATTAGACTCACCCTTTTACCTCTAGATTAGTTTGGGTTGTTATGCCAAACCTTTTAAGGAGTGGAGAGTAGTTGGTTTGATGATGTTTGGGTAGTTAGATTTTGAGGATGAAATCCTTTTCAAGGGGATGGAGCCATGTAACATACTGAAATCTAGACACTCTGACTTTAGAAACCCTAACTCCCCACTTAGGATGTTAGTGTGCGTGTATCCTTAGTTTTGACCAAACAAGTTGTAGTTGTAACCACATGTTTCTTGGTATCCAAAAGAACATATAACAATCATTTAATGAATATTTCATATGTTTGAACCCTAATGAATATCTAATGCACATAATAAGAGTAACTCACATTTTAATCTGGATAGTGGATGAGCATGATATTGACCATGTCATAAACCAATAAACCTTAATGATATGATGGGCAAGATAATTGTAGTCTAACCTTGGACTTAATGCATCCTAAGAAGGTATAGGTGAAGAATAATGATCATGTTAACCTAAACCCTAAGTTATAATCATCTAACATTAACCTATACATCCTTAATGCCTTTCATGATACATTAATGACATTAGGCGCCATAATCAGTTAACATACTTTGATACACATAAATGATATATATAATCATCTAGAAACTTATTAATCAAGTCATCCATATGAAACGCATGGCATGTTACCTTGTTATCTAATACACACACGATTAGTCACTTAATGTGAATCAATTTGTAATATGCCTCACCTTGATCATTAAAATACATGGAATGGCTTCGATATGAATATGAAATGATTCGATTCACATAAATGTGCAAATTAATAATATAATAAAATATGAGAAAATGATTAATGATGAAATGAATGTGAGCAATAAAGATAATGTGGTAATCAGATAACGTTTCATATAAATATATGTAATTGATGTGACATAATTTGGATTGAATGAAGACTTAATGACAAATTGAATATTTCATGCAAAATAATTCGTTATAACTTAATGTGATGATATTATAAGGATAATGAAGTCGAAGTTCAAAATATTAAGGATAATGATCAAGTATATTGAGGGAATTGAGTAACCCATAAATTTGCTAAAATTCTTAGTAAGATAAATGAGAAATATATATACGATATTTCATGGATGATAATGAAATATAACTTCCTTGGTAATAAAGTGATTATGACATGACATAATTAAAATAATGGTGATATCATAATGAATATAAATGAGCCAAAATGTAAATAATGTAAAATCTCCTAAAAAGAATATCTAAATAATGGAACCTAGGGGATCCTTGATAACTTGACCTATGTCAAGATGCTTGTGGATTATATGTTGATGAGTTGCATGGTGGAAGTTAAGGTTGGAGAAATAACCTAAAATTTGGTGATGAGATGTTGCACACTCACCTTTTCCCTCTTACGATTTCAGGGACGAAATCCTCTTTAAGGGGTGGAGTGTTGTAACATACCAAATTTTGAAATTTTGTCTTTTGATCCTCTTTTGCATCTTTTCCTTTCATTTCTATCCTTATTGGCCTTTCTATTTAATTAGTGGAATTTATAGTGGTTTAGTGAACATTTATTCACTAATTATACCAATATAAGGGTTTATGTAGAAATACCTCAGTGAAAGCTTAATTACCAAAATCAAGTACTCTAAACCATAATCTAACTTTTTTATATGATTTGAAAACATAAAATGAGCCTAAGTTTCAAATTTGGTTCGATTTGGATGTTGTTTGTGCAAGTTATGCAATTTTAGGTACATTCAGGACTTTTATGCAATTTACCCAATTGGGAGGTTTTCTTTGCAAATTATCACTTGTATTTTAATCCTAAGATATTACCTTACCATTAACAAGATTTTGAACCATGGGGCACCTGGTTGCACCTTGGTTTGAAGGTGTTTCTCTCCAAGGGCATTATAGGGATTACTCTCTTTATAAACGTGCTTATCTTTAAAAGCCATCAACCAATGGGATTTTTTCCTTGTTTGAAGTACGGTGGGGATGGCCTATAAGTCTCTAGGGGCTCTTAGCACTGACCTTTGGTATACAAGAAGAGTCTATGAGCTGTCCTCTTGCATGGCCATGAAGCCTTAGCCTAAGGACACATGGAAAGTCACATAGACACCTCATGTTTGCCTCATTCTTTATAAAGCCATGTCTACCCCTTCCCACCTCCCAATCTAAGAAGAAATCCTCTCCTTCTCTTTCCCATTGCTTATAGCATCATCCCTTCTATGTTTTGCCACGAAGTTATTGTCCCAAGGTAAAAGAAGGTGCCTACCTTGGTGAAGAAGGCTCCTAGGGTTTCAAATTTCTCTATTTAGGATTTCTTAAGATCCTCCTTGGTGATTTTGACCAAAACTAGTAAGAATCCTCCTTTCCTTCCCTATTTTCATATTGTTAGTTTTCCTCCCACCTTCTTCCAGGTCGAAACCATGACCTTCCATGGTAAAACTCCACCTAGAACCCTAAAACATCTCATCTCCATGCTCTTTTGCTAGAGTTTGCACCTCTAAAGTGGAGAAGGTGATCTTTGCTCAAGAAAGGAGCTTGTCTTGGAGCAACTAGGCCTTATAATCTCGAGATCCTTTCTGTTTGGACCTTATTACCTTCCCAGAGGCAAGTTTTGTTAACCCCCTTCTCATATATTACTTAGTAAAACCCATGCTTCTATGCTTAAAATCGGTGATTTCCATCTCTTTTTACCATGTTCTTCTAGGGTTTTGGTTTCTTGCTGTTTTACCTTCTCTAGAAGCTCTAGTTTGGTTACCTATGCAACTTCAAACTTGATATTGGGTCAAATGGTGTTTTCTCCCTCTCCCTCTCTCTTCAATTATCTCGATCAGTTTGATGATGTGGCAATTTCCTATTGGTCAGTATTGAAAATTTTATATCTTCTAAACCGCCTGTCCAAATTTAACAAATAAATATATTTTGAAATTGGAAAATTAATATCTATATAATAAAAATATTTTCAAGGTATGATTTCATGTTTTGATGAAGGTTGATTTTTGTAAAATGAATTTAATGCATAAATCCATAAAAATTACATCTTAATCATCATAACTTCAAAATTAACTTAAAAATGTGTTTTCTTCATCAGGAGAACCTAATAAGTTCATTGGTGATATTTTCAAAATCTAAATCTGAGTTTTTCTGAAAAGGTCTAAAATTAGGGTTTCTATACATTTATGTGCACTATGTACTCTAATACATGTTAATACATTGAAAATAGGCAAAGTGGAACTTAGACTCAATTAAAGTGGTGAAAGTTAGTAATTGATATCAAAAAGAGATGTATGTGCATTCTTACACCCTAAGTTGGGATATTTGCAAACCAAACTCTATATTCCTTAATGAGGCACTATATGAACCATATTTCCTCTATTCATGATGCTTTTGTTAAATTGCCTCAAAATAAGTAATAATATTTTTTTTCTTGGGTCTTGTACCCCACTGCCATGTTTATTGAATATTATGACTATGCTTGCCATGATTACTTTTCTAGCATGTAGATTTATGTTCTGTTTAATTTAAAGTAGCGATACTTATGTACAACTACCCACAGAGGGCATGTATTAAATCGCCATGGGGAATGTTTTTATTCTCCCCTATATAATTATGTAGGTGACTAGGAACGTCTTATTCTCCCCTCACCTATAGGTTAGAGGTCCGGTAGGTGCCTCAACCCTACTTAGTTAGGTAGACATAATTATCTTACATACAAATCATTTTTGGTATAATTGTTAATGGCAAGTTTCTTTTGAGTATAGCCTCATACTCTTATTATCTTCATCTTATGATGAACCCTAGCCTATTTTTATTTGCTTTACTTATCTTGATATCCTAGACTAGTTTTGTGACACATACTTTTCTTCCCTTTCCCTTTTTGCTAGGTGCCTTCCCAACCACCCAGGTGTTGGGCAAGGTGATGGATAAGACAAGGAAGATCTTAGCTTTTGGCTTGGACTCAGTTGATGGAGATGTTGCTTGGAGACAAGATTGTAATAGTCTAGACTTCCCTCTATCTAGATCTTGATTGTGTGTCTTGATGTAAACCCTAATGGGAGAATTTGATGTATTTTTGTGAACATTTTATGAAACTGAATATAGTCAGTTATTTTTTTTATTCCATTGCTTCTAATGGTCTTTTGTATACCACTGTTAAATATATTTGGGAAAAATTATGCCCATTCCATCATACCTCTGAGAGTGTTTGGAATGGATGTCAACTCTTCAAATTTTTAGTAAAGGGGTGATTTCACTCCTTTACAGTACACGTCAACACAATATTCAAGAATATTGTACTGAGTACGCCTACATGTCTTTTTATATACCTCTCATACTAAGCTTGGTAATAAGATAACACTAATACTTGGAAGTTATAAAGAAACATAACAAAAGGCATATACTTGAATAAAGATGTTTATAAAAAAAAGAGAGCACATGTTTTACTATGACTTTCCTTTATATGTAAAGTTGATCAACCACATGCACTATTCTACCAAAGAGATTTAGTGCTCACATGTACTATTCTGCCAAAGAGATTTAGTACTTTCATAAATGCACTATTCTGCCAAAGAGATTTAGTGCTCACATGTACTATTCTTCCAAAAAAATTTAATACTTTCATCAATGCACTATTCTACCAAAGAGATTTAGTGCTATCATATAATGGATCAAATATCTTATGTTTCATGTGTTTATAGCCATAAGTATGGAAAATCAAGCAAGATATCATACAAGAACAATCATTTCAATCCAATACCATATGCCAAGTATTTTTCTACACATATAATACAAGCATAATGTATAATAAGTCAAATAAGAGATAATGACGTACCTTGAAGAATGACAAACCTAATCATCACATATTCCTGATATCAACTATATCCTTATTAAACCCGATTAAGATAAGATCATATACTTCCAATCAGATTCTCATCATCTCAACCCTAGTTATGATTCAGTAATGTTTAGCTTAGTCATTATGGTATTCCCATCATTACTTGTCATCATGTTATTTAGGATTGATGTTACTGATGTTATTCCATATTATACTTTAATTATGTGTTGGATCAGTATAGATCATCTGTATGTTATGTTGCATATAGTTATATGCATCGATTAACCCTAGGTTACATTTATTATTCAAATTAGGGCTACAACCCATGTATTAAGGGTCAACTTCATATAACGTGAATTCTATACATATAACTGATATCAAAGTTCCATATTAGCTTTTGTTTACTTATATAAGGGTGTCATGTAGGTTTCATCATTGATTTATAATAAATCTATTTATTGCATTTTTT
The DNA here is from genome assembly GCA_963693085.1 of Alisma plantago-aquatica. NCBI lineage: Eukaryota > Viridiplantae > Streptophyta > Magnoliopsida > Alismatales > Alismataceae > Alisma > Alisma plantago-aquatica. The sequence continues at coordinate 14,304,351 of OY856409.1, read as the reverse complement.
TTTGGAAACGAATTTCATTATGGAGTCATGCATAGCATGTCATTAATACATAAATTACAAACACTTTAGGGTGGAACTGTATATTCCATTGAAAAGGTTGTATTATGTCTATGTAGTTTGGCTAATGTGTCTGCCTGTTTATTTTCTTGTCTCGAGCACTTCTTGAAAACAACTTGCCATTGCTGACTTAATAAATATCGAATTGAATGTAACCACGTCTGTAGTGTCTTAGATAAATGTCAACACTTTCTGTAATAGCCATTAGTGCTGACTGAGTCACTGAGAATCTGACATAACTAGAATCTTTGTGAAAGGATAAACTTTTAACTTTTGAAGTGCCAAATGTATAGCCGCAACTTCAACTTCAAGAACAGAAGATGTAAAAATAGTTTGTGACCAACCAGAAAGCCAAGAACCAGATGGGAATTTCACCACAGATGCAATTGAGGCTTTTGTAGAACTGACCGAAGCATCAGAATTGACCAAAATCCAGTCTTGAATATTTGGAAGGAGAGTAGTGATTGTACTATGCTGAGGAGTAATGGTTCAGAAGGAAGTTATGTGATGATAGATGCATGTACTGAAGAGATGGTATTTTGCATAGCATAAATTTGAGAAAGAATATCCCTGGATGGATTATAAGTTGAGGAGAACTGTCTCTTAAAGAAGGTAAGAATATGGTCATTGATTGCTCTGTTGTCCAGTAACTCAACATCTGAATCATCAATCAGCATAGAGATCATATTTTGTTGGCGACGTGTCTTTAAGAAAGCATGGTAGAAGGATGTATTTGCATCTCCATCTTGCAACCATTTAATATGACATTTTTTCCTCATATCGGAAAGTCCAGAAGTGATAAGCTGATCATACTGAAGCAGTAGGTGATTACAGTAAAGATCAATCTCCGATGAATATAAACTTGCAAGAAGAGGTTGCATAGCCTGGATTGACTGTAAAAGATGAGATTTTAGTAACTGATATTTGCGGCTGAGATCTCTGTCCCAAGTAATAATGTCCTTCTATATATGACGCATAGCTGTAGTAAAATCCAAGTGAGCAGGCCAACGGTCCTGGAGAACATTTCTGAAGGAAGGATCCATATTCCAACTTGATTTCAGTCTGAAAATAGTGGTGAACGGTGACTTCACATATTTGAAGAAGAGGAGAGGGTTATGGTCAGATTGTATCCGAGTTAAATGATGAACAACATAGTGTTGTACAGAGTTCAGAAATAAGGAATTCACAAGCACTCGATCCAATCTTTCATGTAGTATCCCAACTTTATATGTATAAGGATAACTATAATAGCCAAAGTCCGAAAGGTCAGCATCCATTATACAGTCATCAAACTTTGTTTATTCTGAAAAATTAAAGGGGCCAGTCCTTGTCTTTTTGGACGGATAAAGCATAACATTAAAGTCACCCAATACCATCCAAGGTGAATGGATCGACTGAGCAAGATGTTTTAGATGAGTCCATAACAAATTCCTCATATGAGGGATATGATGAGCATAAACCACTGTAAGAAAGCATTTGTTATGAACATAGCAGTGAAGATACTGCCTATGTATGGCCCTAACACCTCCCAAATGTATTTTCATGGACTTGTTGTAAAAGGACGTTCTCATGATATGAGACATGACACCTCTCAAATGCATTTTTAAGGACATATTGTGAGATGACGTTGTCATCATACGTGCCCCAGCACCTCCCATATGTATTTTCAAGGACTTGGCATGAAAGGAGATTGTCATGATATGGGCACAAAATTCACCCAAATGCATTTTAGGGGCTTATTATGAGAGGAAACTATCAATATATGGACCACGTCTCCTCCTTAATGCATTTGAAAGGACATGTTGTGAAAGGACACTATCATCATATGGGATGTGGCACCTCCCAAATGCATTTTTAGGGACTTGTTGTGAGATAACATTTGTCATCATATGGGCACTGACACCTCCCAAATGCATTTTGATGGACTTGTTATGAGAGGACGTTGTCATGGTATGGGCCCCGACACCTTCCAAATGCATTTTCATAGACTTGTTGTGATAGGATGTTGTCATGATATGGGACCTAACACCTCCCAAATGCATTTCTAAGGACTTACTATGAGATGACATTGTGATCATATGCTCCATGACACCTCCCAAATGTATTTTCAAGGGCTTGGCATGAGAGGACATTGTCATATATGGGCCCAAACTTCACCGAAATGCATTTTTAGGGACTTATTATGAGAGGACGTTGTCAATCTACACGCCATGGCTGCTCCTTAATGCATTTGAAGGGACATGTTGTGAAAAGGCATTATCATGATCTGGGTCATGGAACCTCCCAACTGCATTTTTGGGGAGTTGATGTGAGATAGCATTTGTCATGATATGAACCCTGACATCTCCCAAGTGCATTTTCATGGACTTGTTGTGAGAGGACGTTGTCATGATATGGAACCTAACACCTCCCAAATGCATTTTTAAGGACTTACTGTAAGATGACATTGTCATCATATGTGCCATGGCACCTCTTAAATGCATTTTCAAGGACTTGGCATGAGAGAACATTGTCATTATATGGGCCTAAACTTCACCGAAATGCATTTTTAGGGACTTATTATGAGAGGACACTTCCAATATATGGGTCATGTATCCTCCTTAATGCATTTGAAGGGCCATGTTGCGAAATAACACTATCACAATATGGGTCATGGAACCTCCCAAATGCATTTTTAGGGACTTGATGTGAGATAACATATGTCATGATATGGGCCCTGACACATCCCAAATGCATTTTGATGGACTTGTTATGAGAGTATGTTGTCATGATATGGGACCTGACCTAACCAAATGCATTTTTAAGGACATACTGTGAGATGACATTGTCATCACACATGTGATGTCACCTCCCAAATGTATTTTCAAGGACTTGGCATGAGAGGACATTGTCATGATATGGGCCCAAACTTCACCGAAATGTATTTTCAGGGACTTGTTATGAGAGGACACTGCCAATATATGGGCCATGTATCATTTGAAAGGACATGTTGTGAAAGGACACTATCACGATATGGGTCGTGGAACCTCCCAAATGTTTTTTACAGACTTGATGTGAGATAACATTTGTCATGATATGGGCCCTGACACCTCCCAAATACATTTTTGATGGACTTGTTATGAGAGGATGTTGTCATGATATGAGATCGGACCCACCCAAATGCATTTTTAAGGACTTACTATGAGATGACATTGTCATCACATGTGCGATGGCACCTCCCAAATATATTTTTAAGGATTTGGCGTGAGAGGACATTGTCATGATATGGGCCCAAACTTCATCGAAATGTATTTTCAAGGACTTGTTATGAGAGGACACTACCAATATATGGTCCATGTATCCTCCTTAATGCATTTTAAGGGACATGTTGTGAAAGGACACTATCACGATATGGGTCGTGGCACCTCCCAAATGCATTTTAGGGACTTGATGTGAGATAACATTTGTCATGATTTGGGCCCTAACACCTCCCAAATGCATTTTGGATGGACTTGTTATGAGAGGATGTTATCATGACATGGGACCGGACCCACCCAAATACATTTTTAAGGACATACTGTGAAATGACATTGCCATCACATGTGCGATGGAAGCTCCCAAATGTATTTTTAAGGACTTGGCATGAGAGGATGTTGTCATGATATGGGCACAAACTTCACCTAAATACATTTTCAAGGACTTATTATGAGAGGACACTGTCAATATATGGGCCCTGGGTCCTCCTTAATGCATTTGAAGGGACATTTGTGAAAGGACACTATCATGATATTGGTTATGGAACCTCGCAATTGCATTTTTAGGGACTTGACGTAAGATAACATTTGTCATGATATGGGCTCTAACACCTCCCAAATGTATTTTCATGGTCTTGTTGTGAGAGGATGTTGTCATGATATGTGACCTGACACCTCCCAAACACAATTTTTATTATCATCATGTGTGTCTTGGCACCTCTCAAATGTATTTTCAAGGACTTGGTGTGAGAGGACATTGTCATGATATGGGCACAAATGCATTTTCAAGGACTTATTATGAGAGGACACTGTCAATATATGGACCCTGGATCCTCCTTAATGCATTTGAAGAGACATGTTGTGAAAGGACACTATCATGATATTGGTTATGGAACCTCCCAAATGCATTTTTAGGGACTTGATGTGAGATAACATTTGTCATGATATGGGCTCTGACACCTCCCAAATGTATTTCCATAGTCTTGTTGTGAGAGGACGTTGTCATGATATGTGAACTGACACCTACCAAATGCAATTTTTAAGGATTTACTATAAGATGACATTATCATCATATGTGCCATGACACCTCCCAAATGTATTTTCAAGGACTTGGCGTGAGAGGACATTGTCATGATATGGGCTGAAACTTCACCAAATGCATTTTCAGGGGCTTATTATGATAGGACATTGTCAATATGGGCCATGTCTCCTCCTTAATGCAGTTGAAGGGACATGTTATGAAAGGACACTATCATGATATGTTTCCAATTGTCTAACTTTGTATTTGGAGTTGCTTCATCATCTTTAAGGAGAGTTATACAATTTTCTTACTTTTACCTTGCATGTACATGATCTTGCACATACATGATTGTTCCCAGTAGAATGATGCTTCCTTTACCCAGTGTTTGTGTTTATATGGTGATTCTTGAGTAGTGCATTTTCTTGGATGAACCCTAACCATTGTGCACGAACTTCCCCTTGGAAATTGAAGTTTTTGTACTTGCATGTTTGTATAAAATGATGGGTTCTTCTCTATCAAATGATGGTTGGCATATCATTGGTCGCCAAGTTCTTTCTCTTATGTGGCTGCCAATTTTTGAACCTTTAGTGGGCGATGAAGAAATGGACTCTTAGTGGTCGCCAAGAGTTGCGATTTCAATCGGTCATAAAGTTTTATGTCTTCATCGGCTGCCAAAGTGATCTAACCCTAGCGGTCTCTATGTTCTCTAATCATAGTGGCCGATGAAGCTTTGATCCATGTCAGTCACTATGACCTTGAACCCTAGTGGTCGCTAAGGCACCTAACCCTAGCATTCTCCAAGGTGTCTCTAACCTATGTGGTCACTATGTTTCCCTGACCTAGATGGTCAATGGAGTTTTCTAAACTCTATGGTCAATGGTTATAAACAAGCCTTCACGATATTCCTCTCAAATTCATTTTTATGGACTTACTGTGAGAGATACCATCACGATATGGGCCATAACACATGACAAATGCATTTTAGAGACTTTTAGTGAAAGGACAATGTCACAATATGGCCATGGCTCCTCAAAAAGGCATTTCCAAAGAATTTTTGTACGATACACTCTCATGATGAGGGCCCAACTCCTCACGAATGCATTTTTGGAGAGTTTTTGTGAGAGGATCATGTCATGATATATGCCATAGTGTGTATTTCAAGTTGATCAAGAGAGACCCTTAAACCCCCACAAGCGAGACATGCAAGCCTCACAAGTGAGACCTAAACGCCCCTGAAGCAAGACTTACAGGCCTATAAGAAAGTGGTGCAGTCCCAACTATTGAAAGTTTCATGCCCCACAAGCGAGTACTGCAACACCCGCAAGAGAGTGTTGCAAACCCCGTAAGTAAGTGCTTCAAGCACTACATCGAGAGCTACCATCCCAACAAGCAAGAGCTACAAATGCAACTAGAGAGTATTGCAAGCCCCACAAGCAAGTACAAAAATTGACATTCTAATTTCTTTGGAAACTATAAAAGCATTTTTAGGGACTTGTTATGAGAGGACACTGTCATGATATGGGTCCTAGCTCCTCCCAAAAATATTTTCACTGACTTTTTGTGAAAGGGCACTGCTATGATATGGGCCCTGGCTCCTTGAAAATCCATTTTGTGGGACTTGATGTGAGATGACCTTCTAATGAAATGGGCTTTGGCTCCTCGTAAATGAGACATGTTAGAGAATACATCAATACATTTATTTGACAATTCATAAAGAATGCATGTAAGAGAGTGTCATTGATATTCATTCTAAGTCATTTTGAGAGCCTTTCATATAGGGATATTGGGATGAAGATTGTCTCCAAACTCATACCCGTCTATTTTGTTATCAATAAAAGGCCATTGTGCCTTTCTCTTGTGAGGTAAATTCCTCCTTAGAAGTGTGTTGTGTAGACCACCCACCCCCAGCAACAATTGTTGTAAATAGAAGGTGACCACTGCAAGCACCAAACAACTGTGCTTTGAGAGGACACTGTCATGATATGGGCCCTAGATCCTCTCAGAAGCATTTTCACGGACTTGTTGTGAGAGGACACTATCATGATATGGGTTCGGTCTCCTCACAAATGCATTTTGGGAGACTTGTTGTGATAGGACAGCCTCGTGAAATTGGCCCTAACTCCTCACAAATGCATTTTTAAAGACTTGATGTAAGAGGACACTATTATGATATAGGTCCCAACTCCTCAAAATGCAAGTCAAGGAACATGACACCTCACAAACACATTTTCAAGGTCTTTCTGTGAGAGGACACAATCATGATATAGGCCCTATCTCCTCAGAAATACATTGAAGGAACTTGCTGTGAGAGGACACTATCATGATTTGGGCCTTGGCTACTCCCACATGCATTTATGGGGACTTACTGTGATAGGATACTCTCATGATATGGGCTTTATCTCCTACTACATGCATTTCAAGGGATTTGTTTTGAGAGGACACAATCACGATATTCCTCCTAAATGTATTTTCAGGGACTTACTGTGAAAGGACACTATCATGATATGGGCCATGTCACTGATCATGCTTTGATTGTCCCTAAACTCATACATGTCTCCTTTATGAACAATTAAGAGGACAATGCATTTATACATGTATCTGATAACATCATTTCTATGGACTTATTGTGAGAATACATTATCATGATATGAAGGACTTCTTCTAATTAAGAAGAATTGTATCAATGTTACAGCCTAAGGTCTTATATGCCCAAATTAGGCCACTTAAAGTGTAATTCATAATAAGCTAGGTCTAGATTGTTGGCATGGTATGACCAAAGACCCAATCATATGATGATTGTGATGACATTTCACATAAAGGATTTGATTAATAATAATAATAATAGTAAAGCCTTTATGAAAGGGCAAGGGTGGACTATGCAGAGTAACAATTGTTATCTCTAGAACTTCTTTAAATGTCTAGGATTCAATGAGTGATGGATTTCAATGGTCAAACAATGTGTGACCACCCCTTCAGGTTGGTGTCTTTCCGACCAAATATCTTGGTTTCCCTATTGCCGGTAGCAATCTCATAAGGAGGCACTTACATGAATGTTTGGATCATTTGAAATACATGATCAGTAGATGGCCAGGTTCCAAACTTCCCATGGTAGGTAGACTAGTTCTCATCAAAAGATGTGCCCTTAGAATGTCTCTAGCTCCTTCTCTAAGCATTTCTCACATCTTCAATCAAAGCTTTTACAATGACTTACTATGAGAGGACATTGCCATGATATGGGCCCTCTCTCCTTCTAGAAATATTTTCTCAAACTTATTGTGAGAGAAAACCATTATGATATGGGTGATACATCCTAACAAATGCATTTCATGAGACTTGTTGTGAGAGAATACTCTCAAGATATGGGCCATGACTCATCTCTTAATGCCTCTTGAGGGACTGATTGTGAGAGGACACTGTCATGATATGGGTTTCAACTGCTCACAAATTCATTTTAAGATACTTGTTGTGATAGAGCACTATAATAATATGGGTCATGGCTCCTCTTGATTACATTTTCATGGGGATATAATTAATATGAAATTACTCAAGTAGATGCATTAGACACAAATAAGTGGAATGGTTAGTCATCATCAAAACAAGAGTTTAGTCAATTGAAACAAGGATTTCAATTTAGACCTTGAGTCAACATATATGTCTATGTGTGTGTCAATTATCACAATTGCACAGGCTAAGGGTTGTAATTTCCACAAGCCAGTGTTGCCACTGTCGCAACTACCACAAGCGAGTGTTGCAATTGTCACAATTGTGAAATTGACATGACATAGTTGATAGGTTTGCCAAAATGAATGTCTATACATATACCTTAAGTCTTTTGATGCCATAACAAGATTTAATTCATTCGATGCACTAGACTCAATGTTTTGTCTAAACATCGGTGGGTTTTAGTATGGACATTGATGTCAAATTGTAACTAGCTCAGTTCTGGGTGGTGATTTTTTCATTAGGGATGAATCTGTGTTTACTAATTTATAAAATCAAAGTTATGGTCTAAAGTTATTTTTTTGTGTGTAATTACTAAGCATTCATGATCTTTGTTTGGTTCCGAGTTAGATATTATGAAAGTGTGACATGAAGAGAGCAAGCTTCTTCTTAGATGATTGCCTCCCATCTTTGAGATCCTTTGATTTATGATTTCTCACACTTGTTCCAAGAGGGCACTATCAAAGCTCATCCTCTGTGTAGGTTCAATGATTTTCTATAAGAGAGCACTTCCTCAATCAAAAGGAAGACCTAAAATATAAAACATTTGGACCTATGATATTTAAAGAAAATAAATTCCCCACCTCTAATTCCTAGGCATGGGGAATTATCAAATTTTATGAAATGTAGGCAAAACTACACAATTTTCCAAGTCAAACCAATTACTTCCCACTCTCACCACTCACACTCATTGATCACTTTATTAAATCTAGAATTCTGAATAGGTAATACAAGCATTTCGACTCCTCGCCACTCACGCACATTGATCGCACACATTAACCTGACGGTGCACCTTCCGACTCCTCGCCCTCCGCCCCTTCCACTTTCTATCCTCTACGCCGTCTACGTCGTCTGCCTCCCCTTAACCTAACTGCGCCGTCTACGCCGTCGGACTCTAGGAAACCCCCTTCCTGACTTGCCTTCCTCCCTTTCTCCCCTCTTGACTACCAACCCCCAAAACCTTCGGATTCCCCCGTCGGCCCCTTCTATTCTATCTCCACGTCCTCCCCTCACCACCCCCTTCCGCTCTGGCTCGGCGTCACCCAAGAGTCACCCCCGTCTCCATGTGCTAAAATGCTATGATGAAAGATATCAGCCATCATGCAGTTGAGTCGATGACAAAGATGAATCGACTGTAGGTTGATCTGATGGAAAAGTCAGACGGATCCATCGGCTGTAGGTTGATCCCTGATACTGTAGATTTTTATAGAGAGATTATAGTATCAATCAACAATGACCATCATGCTTTGCCACTTTAACTGATTAGATATGCTTGTTTCAGTCACAGCTGACTTTGTTGGTTGTGTATCAATTACATGAGTAAAAAAAAAGTCTTCGGAAGGTACTCACTGTTAACCCAGAATTATCTACACATGCCACACCAAGTCAAACAGACTCTTCGCAACCACTCACAGCTATCACACCATAGACTGAGTCCATCAGGCATGATTTCCGATTGTAGATGCACAGTTCTCGGATAGTTCCATGTATCACACTGTAACGTATACTTCTGCTTAAATTGCCATATAAGCATGTACAATGTGAATGAACAATACATCAATAAAAAACTATTTCGTTTACTCGCACACTCATCTTGAATATTTTTTAGCATGTTCTTGCTTACCAATGAACTGATGATTGTATGGAATTCTAAACGAAGTCTCATCAAAGCAATTAGTTATGCCTCTACTCTGTGTGATCCGTGGAAGCCACAATGTGATGTTCAGCTGAGTTCATTTATTAATATGAATCACATTTATCAGACGAGTGCCATAGAATTTGAAGTAAGGATTACAATAAGGATGTTACTTTGTATCGATATATACTATTTTTGATGAGTGAGAACTTGGCATATTAGAAAGGTAATTTATCCATTTCATTTGTTTATAAAAAAATTCTTGATGATGAACGTTTTGCAACAAATATTACTAAAAAGCATTCACTATCTATTGTTTGTGTCCAATCATCATATCCAATAAAATAGGTTTGGTTCGAAGCTATATTTGCTAGGTGCCCAAAAGGCAGATGATAAGAGGCAACGGTAATTGCAGGTAGTAAGTATGAATTTCTGGTGAGCGTGTTTCCAATAAAACGGTGTTGGGATGATTTTTATATAGCAAACCAGATAAAATTCTATTACTTCCATATCTTTCTTTGCAAGCATGAATATAGAAAACCTTATTTGAATATACATGGTACTTTAGATACGGCTGGTTGCTTAGTTGGTTGGAAGCTTCATTCTATGCCCTACCTACCAATTATACGGAGAAGTTATTTAATTGGCTGTCTATGTGGATGATATCCTCCAATAGAACATCTACTATATAGTATTTTAGAGCCTCAATAGGAACACAACATCTATTTCTAGTAGGAAGTCTCTGTATTTTTATTGAATATGCAGTTTTACAGAGATCTTCATCTTTTTATTACTTGAAAGCAAAAGTAGCATCAATACAATATTGACTCGTCTTCTTCTCTTAGTAGGTGAATGAGATTAGCAAAGTTCAGGCTGCAAAGCACCAGCTCTTACTTGTCATGGCCATCAAGTTGTGCTTAGAAGATTACAGTTCGTCTAAGATAGCAGTCCAAGGCACAAGGGGACCCTTCTGTGACCACAACATTGTACGCTGAAATCTTTAGTGTGAATGACAATTGTCATGGACAACAACACCTAGGGTTCTGACTCTGGATCTGATATCTGGCTCTGGCTGAAGAATGAGAAAGCATGAGTTTGTCAGGAGTTGGAACACTCTACTTCTCATGTAGCATTTGCAATTAATTTGGTAGCAACAATTAGGCTGGACAAACCAGAGGGACAAATTTTATTGTGAAAATGTTATACGATTAATTATACATATGAGCTTATTTGATCATGTAAAACCTTATTCCATATAATATAAATATAATGGGTTCAGATTATTTTGCTGGTTTTGATGTTCTTTGATTACTCGTGTTGTTGTGATGGATACTTATTTTGTTGTGCTATGCTATGGAGACCATATAGTGAACTTATTTCAGTTTAGCGATGTACTTGTTATGTTGTCATGTCATGAAGACGTTTCATAGCACTGGATGGACAAATATAAGATCGGTGGTAATTATATTTGTTTCTTTAATTTTTCACGAAAACCGTAATCGTTCATGCCATTATAATTCTATTCTTATGTGTATAAATGATGCACAAAGCTAATAAGATGACTGCATATCTCGTCATCCTTTTTATATACGTGGCATTGTCTAAGTGATAGTTTACCCTGTCACCTATAGCCATCTCTGCGTTTCTGGAAAATTGAGGATAGATGACGGGAATCTAAAAAGCTTACATACTGTATAGATTACGTTTAAAAGATGACGTGCATCAAGTATGCAACAACCATTTGCGTAATCTTTTTTGTGAAGGGTGACATAGTAAAACGTCACATATATATATTTGGCTTAAAGGCCGATCTTTCCTTATCAACACCATACCTATACACCCATCGAGAACCATGATTAAAGTTGTCAAACTAAACACCAATCGTTTCAAACACTCTATCTAGGTTCGTTAGCTCTATCTTATCAAAGAAAAGTTCAAAATTTTCATAAATTAAACCTCAGATCACATCAAAACCTTACAATCTCTTGACTTTGGGGTTCACCTCTCTCCATCAAAAAAAGTATCCAACTTACTATCCGTTAGAGACTCTTGTACAATTTGTACAAAAAATGGAAAATAAAACACATCCCAACAACCTCCTCTTCTCAAGGAGGATCCGTGCTGACAAATTGCCTCTTGGTCATAACCTACTCAAGCGCAAATTTTGTGGACCTTTTTCGTGTATTCTATGCTGGAATAAATGTGAATTTCCTCCCATACCTTTTCCCTATGTGATTTTGATAAAGAGATTTGGTCAACCTTCAACATCAATATATACTTAAATAAAGGTGATCCCTTACATCTAGCCTCCTACCTCTTAACACATATTCTACCCTCCCTTCCGGATTCTCAATTCAGAACATGTTCTATTCTTTGAAACACTTGGATTGAAAGAAATGTTAGTGTCATTGACGACAATTACGAAAAACCCCATGTTATATCCAGAGAAATATTATATGATCCACATACTTATGGCGTTTTACAGGATCCCCAAGGGCTCTATGCCCAGACTCTTCAACTCAACTACCCCTGCAACTGAACTACCTTAACGAGAGCTTCCTAACGGCTGTAGATGATCAGAACCTTGCTCCCAATGGCTCCAAACGATCACGCAAGTTCCGTATACCCTAAAACTTTTGTTACTTCCCAGATTTGAAAACTATGGGGCATGTTCTATAGGAGTGCCCCCTCTCCCTGAGCTTTTTCATTTCTCAGTTGGTTTTTTTCCTACTCTTGTTGGCAATTCGTAAGTTTTCCCTTACCTCGCTTAGTACCTCCTACTCAGTGATGTGATGCTCCCAATCTATGAATGAGAAAATTTCAACTCAAGAAAATCATCACAAGAACGATTGATGACAAAGATTGACAGTTTGATCGGAAGCTAAGAGAGTCTCTCAGGCTACTCGTAGAACCATTTCCAATAGATTTCACTCCAAATGGCTTGCCTTCTATTACATATTCATGAACCATCAATGGAAATGAATCCCCGGAAACTTTGTGCCATAGGCTGATATAGATGTCATTCCAATGGCTTGCCTTCTATTACATTGGCTCATTTAAGATGGATAGCATTGAGCGTAGCATGAAGGCGCACTTCTTGTTGTCATTCGTCACGAACAGCAGAAAAGTCTGAATAGATGACGTTGTTAACGAAGCCGGCTTGTTGTCATTCGTCACGAACAGCAGAAAAGTCTGAATAGATGACGTTGTTAACGAAGCCGGCCAGACGTATTAGTTTATAAATCACGTCTGTGGCAGAGCATCGATGCACCTACAGCTACTTCCAAGCAATAATCGTTGACGGATTACGCAACAACAATAGCCAACCAGCAAGTGGACCTCTAGCCAGAGATGCTCAAGAACAAACAAGTGAGCCGGCAGCCGGATGGACTGCCAAATGGCACCTGATAGCCTCCGACCTCCTTCTGGTGTGCTCTCCCTTCCCTAGTCTACTCAACTGGAAACATCCAGGCAACATCAAGAAAACCCCACTCCCGGTAGACGGAGCCGATGGAAGCTGCGGGAACTAGCCATCTCCTGGCTATCATCCTGCTCTTTGTCATGGCGTCCGTGTCCCTTGCCGGAGACACAACAGCACAGAGCGATAAAGCACATCCAATGCCCTGTGCCAGCGCCCCAATCAAAACATGCAACAATTCCTACCTGTATCACAACCTTGGAGACTATGCCGTGGAACAGGTGGCAACCTATTACTCTGTTAACCAGTCGCAAATTATTTTGTTTGATGATGCCGAGCACAAGGACGCTGTTCTCATATCTGTTCCGTGTTCATGCAAGCACGTTGACGACGGTACAACTGCCTACTTCTACAACACCAATTACCATGTGCTGTTGGGAAATACCTCTGATAGCATAAACAACGATATATATGGGGGGCAGGCTTGGAATATCACCTCCAAACCAAATACTAGTACTACAATACCGATCCACATCATGTGTGGTTGTATATCTGGAGACGCACCGTCACCAGTGCTAACGTACACAGTCTAACATAGTGATACTCTGTCGACAATTGCCTACAAATTCTCTGCGGATTTGGATGCAATCAAACAGCTCAATACCCAGCTTATATCTAACGAAAACTTTGTAGATCTTGGCTGGGTGTTGTTCGTGCCAATGAGGACTGCTCGCTCTCCATCCCAGCCCCAGGCATCAAATACAGGTTAGAACTCTGCAATATAATCACCATGATAGAGATGAATTACATTGTAACTGGGATGTAACTGCTATGCTGAACTAGAACTGTACAATTGTGCTTCACCTTGCATGAAATACTAAAAAAAAAAAAAACTCCTTCACATATAAGCTTGTAAATTTTTTTTGAGTTAAAAGAGATATTAATCTCCCCCTCCCTGACAACAGGGGATTCGAAACCAAGTCCCTCTGGAAGGACAAACTGGACCTAACCACCTATACTACATTGGCCGGGTGTATAGCTTGTGTTTAAACATACACATATTCGATAAATAACAGTACTACTCAGCATTTCTTGACTTGAGAGTTCAGAACCATGGTACAATATATTGTTCAGAAATATAAGTTAGTTCCCAGAAAGGACTAGCGGCGCAGCTTGTTGCCCGCTTGTCTTCTGTTTCGATGTAATCTGTACTTGTGAAATCAAGATAATAAACAGTATCAAGGGAACCAATTTAAAGTTCCCAGATAACCGTTTGGTTTAGACAAAGTATTTTTGAATTGGCAACACTGTGGGGTTCTAGCATGAGATCAATCCATGGAAAGAATTTAACCAAGTTGCCATTTTGCAAAATATGCATAAGATTGAAGTAGAAGCCTTGTTTCTGATATTCGCAAGTATTATGATATCAATCCCAAACACTGGTATTCGATAAATCATACTTTTTCTTTGCAGAAATTATGTGACCACATTTTTAGTAATACCTGGTTAGCCGCCGCATAGAAACAACCAAACATGGGTCTCTCAGCTGAGTGGCTGTCCGATTTTTAATATATTCTTCAGTATATTACTTCCTTTTTTTGTTGAGTAGTATATTACTACCTTACCTGAACATATTTAGAATTTTCTTACAAACACATTTAACACTAATTTAGGAATATCACAAGATCATACATCATCTTGCTAACTAAATAAATAAAGATAAAAAGCATACAACGGTAAGTTTCAATGTACTTCTCTTCTTGGTAAATAAATACAATAGAAAAAAAGTTTATAGAATAGAAAATTCTTGTTGAATATTAGAGTTCATTTACTTTTGTAATAGAAGATACTTAGTTTGTTAATCCTTCCCAAGGTTGAAAAAAGTGTGAGGCATAACGAGGCGTAATCCTCAGAACGTACCGAGGCGTATGAATATATATATATATATATATATATATATATATATATATATATATATATATATATATATATATATATATATATATATATATATATATATATATATATATATATATATATAGAGAGAGAGAGAGAGAGAGAGGCTAGAATACACTTGAGTGTACAGATTACGTCGTACACCTCAATGGTGATTTCCTATCTAGACCTTGTCTTTCCAAAATCCAATCCATTGATCTTCATAGTTACAATAATAATATGTCAAATACAAAATTTGATCTCATTTAGATGAGTGCAAGTCACTCATCCAAGGATAACAAAATCAACGCACAAAACTAATTTGAAATGCATGATTCTTGCCTCCTATAGATGCACGACCTATAAGTATCCAAATGAGCTAAAATTTATTATATAGTATGTTCTTAAGATATTTAAGAAGATCAACGATTTATAATTTTCAAAAAATTACTACATCTTTAAAAACGACTGAGGTGTACGGTTCCTCCAATACACTTGAGTGTACACTAGCCTGACTATATATATATATATATATATATATATATATACACCTTAAAATATAAGTATATATTATTATATATACATAATATATATATGTATATATATATGTATATATATACATGTATATATATGTATATATATATGTGTATATATATATATATATATATATATATATATATATATATATATATATATGTATACACACATATACATTTTTTTAATCAGGAAGCGTGGGACTCTTTCTCATTAAAAAATTAAACTTATGTACAAGAGTGGGGTAACGATGCCAAGGGACCTATCTATACATATAAATCTGTGGCATCCTTTATGATCTGTCTCCAAACAGTGAAGACATACGGTATAACATTTTCAAAAATGGAGCTATTTCTTATAGCCCAAATATGATGAATGGTAGCTAAAATAAGAAGTTTATTTTTTTTGTGTGGAGAAGCAGGTATGTATTGTTTTGAGGAATCTTGACAAGTCTTGGCGCTGCAAAAGACCAAATTTCCCTCGAGAAGGAGCACTTCCACAGTAAGTGATCAACATCTTCATATGATGTATGGCATAGAGGACATCTAGAAGCCAATTGAATGCCTTTAGATTGGAGAAAAATTTTAGTGGTCAATCTTTTATGGAACACCTTCCAGCAGGTAATGGAGAATCTATGTGGGGCATTGGTTGTCCACAGCCATATGGCCCAATTGACAACATGTTGGTGATCTCTACACATGTCTCAAGCCGCTTTCAGTTTATTCTCTTTCATGTTGATAAAGTGGCAGCAGTCTTCCTTCAGCAGCACTTGGTTCTGACAAACTTTGGCCAGTTCCACTGAACCTCTGCAATTAGGAAAGCTCCAGCTATGGTTTGATATAATAGTTTTGAGGTGGCAGTGGTCACCTAAGCCGTTTCTGAGCTTGAGACCAGTACCTATGATATCAGCTAGAAATTGTCCTCCTGCCCACAGATCATGCCAAAGCATCATCTTATCACCCTTGCCAATATGGAAGTGGATGGAAGGCAGGATGGAATCTCTGAACTCGAGGAGTTGTTTCCAGTACCAACTGTGAGTGGCTTTGATAGCGCAGGACCAAATAGATGTATTTTGTAAATATTTGTTGTGGACCCATCGCACCCAAAGAGATTATTTGCGGTTGGCAATATCCCATATGTTACAAACCATACTAGCTTTGATCCAATCTTGGAGACGGTGAATACCCAAACCACCCTCTCGCTTAGGCAGACATATGGAATTCCACACCACAAGGTGAAAATGCTACACACATATACATATATATTATATATACATTTATATACATATATATACATATCTATATAAATAATGACATATATAAATATATATAATTATATATGCATATGTATGTATCATATATGTATATATAATATATGTCTATATATACAAGTTATATATATATATAACTAAATAATTAAATCACAAAACAGTATAGCACTGACGTCTAGCAGTAGCAACTTGGCTAGTAGTAGCTGGATTGGCCACCAAAGCCGCCAGCAAGGGCTGGAGCAGCCTAAAGACGAATGTTTCCTGGTTGTCTGGAGGTGGATATCTTCTATTTGAATAAATACCACTTGGGTTGGGCCCAATAGCAGTCCAAATAGTACAACAAACCATCAGTTTTAGGTGGCAGGCAGAGACTTATGCCTCAGTTACGCCTCAACACTTTTTATACCTCTTGAAAATGAGGTGTCCGCCTCTGAAAAATTAACTGGGGCTTAAGCCTCAGGGCATCCCTGAGTGCGCCTCTAGCGCCTCGGGGCACTTTTTTTTTCATGATCCTTCCTCATTTTTAGGTTCAAAATTAATTTAAAATACATCAACTTTATCTAACTAAGACCACAAAATCTAATTCAATAGAGTAGATTGGCTTATTGATCCATGAACTCCAAATTATTCAGCAAATCACAATTAGTTGGGATCCACGACCCTGCTAAAATAGGATTAGTGGATATATCAGTTAATAAAACTGGTTACAATCATGATATCCATTTCAATGTTGGTTCCAGCCCAAAAATGACTCTTTCAAATAGTAAACAATATTAATGAGATATCCAATGAAAGTTTGTATGTCAGATTGCAGATCAAACTGTGATTGTTAAAATCTACACTATGGACTTACATTTGAATTCTTACCGCCACTACTTATGTAAAGAAAGATATCTATCACACGGTGGTTCTAAAATCATTCACAATTCAAAATGTCAAATTTAGTACCATTGGCCAAATAATTCAATTAATCCACAATATTTACTTTTGATGGTTTATATCAACAAGCCTTCATGCATAACATATTTGATGTTAATATTTGAATATGCATGTGAAACTTATTTATAAACATTGTCTATACACATCTGATATAAAATAGCCTCACCTGAAAAGTGTTTGATACTAATGAATCAGGCACCCGACATAAAATAGTTATAGCAGTTTCAACAGCACTTGCGCTGACATTCCTTACAATTGGACTAGAAATTCTGATCTATAAACGGAGAAAAGATCACCTCATCAAATCCAAAGATCATATAAGAACCATAACTAGTGCTAGTAGTGCAAAAAGTATTACATTTCTTGAAAAGAAGTATCTTCAAAAAGATGTGGGAGGTAAGATCTAGTTGTATTGTAATAAATACATTGACATAGACAAAGTTATCGATCAAGATCCATTGTGAATGTAGATGACTCAGGATTAGGGAGAGATAGGCCATTTGCATTCATCTTGGAGGAACTTCAAGAAGCAACGATCAATTTCGATGATGCAAGAAAAATTGGCGAGGGAGGATATGGGAGTGTATATTATGGCATTCTGGCTAATCGGGTACGATAATTAGAAGCCACTTCAAACTGGTTCACTTTTACTATAAAGGTTTAACTTTTAACAATAACATTTCTTTTGCAGGAAGTTGCAATAAAAATGATGAGGTCAAGTAAATCGAAAGAGTTTTTCGCTGAATTAAAAGTTCTTTGTAAAGTGCATCACATCAATGTGGTATGAATTGTCAAGATTGTTTCACCAATGTACCACATGTTATGCTTTATAGTCATAAGATAAACCCCTTACAGGTCGAATTGATCGGATATGCGACTAGTGAAGAACACTTGTATCTAGTGTATGAGTTTGTTCCAAATGGTTCGCTAAGCGATCGTCTGCACGATCCATTACTAAAAGGTATCTACACAAAACCAGGTCCAAAGTCATGAATGTATGCTAGGCTGAAAACCGGAAACCTATATGCAAATTCAAAACCACAGTTTGATAGCAACTATATCATACAGAGGTTTACCATCTTTCAAAGTTAATAAAAGTAAACTTTTCTAAGTTTTAATTACTTGATGTGATTGAATTTCAAATAAAATATCGATCTGTCCAAATTAATAGTAATTTACCTAGAGAATCCCATAAATTCCATTGTTTGGATGATATAGCATTCCTACCTCATATACTTCTTCAATATCATGTTGTTTGACATATGAAGAAATCAGGCCATCCACCTCTATCATGGAGTTTACGAGCTAAGATAGCCCTTGATACAGCTAGAGGCATTGAGTATATTCATGAACATACCAAAGCATGCTACGTTCATCGAGATATTAAAACTAGCAACATTTTACTTGATGAAGGGCTCAAAGCAAAGGTATTAGCTGCATACTATCATCAATATATATTTTATGTGTCCTTAATTACTTCACGGGAATGACTAAATAGCTTTATTCTAACCTCTTGGTGTGCACTTGTTAAATTTAAATATTCAGAGCTACTGAGTAGGGGTAAACGTACGGTTAATTTGGTTGGTTATGGATAATTTGGTTCGATTAAATAGTTAATTTGTTGTTTCAGATTTTAACCATGAAGCTAACTGAATTAGTGTCAGTTAATTTTGTTATTGTTAATCGGTTAATGGTTTATTCAGTCAGTAAATTTGGTTAACCAAATAACACTCTTATAATAATATTGTATAAAAATATTCATAAAATTTTGAACTATTGTTATATTATAGTAGTATCGCATATAAATATAGCGATATGTATCATGAAATCTTGATTAGTATATAAATGTAGAGTGTTTTTTTTTGAAATAAAAGTATAAGTATGCAGGTATATATATTTGTAGGATATATTTTCGAATAAATTGTGACTACTCGGTTACACTCGGTTACTGAGGTTAACCAAACATAAAATATTTTTAACCAAAAGATTAACCGTTTAACCAATTAAGCAAAGTAAATTAATCAAATCAGCCAAATTGTCAAAAAAAATGGAATTAACCAATCAGTTAATTTATTATTCTAGAAGTTGAGATGGAGGGGTCTGTTGGCGGCGGGCAGCAGAGATAGCTGCTAGAAAAAGGAGAAGAGGGGGGGGGGGGTTGCGGTGGAGAGGAGAAGAAGAGAAGTAGTGGGCGGTGAGGGACGAAGGCAGGGAAGGGGTTGGCGGTGGTTGGAGAGGCCTGTTGTGGTGGCGGCGGCACCAACGTTGGTGCTAGGCGGCGGCAGACCAGAGGGTTGCTGCTGGGCGGCGCAGCAGGGAAGAAGGGGAAGGGTGGCGGCTAGGGTTGATGGGAGGAAAAGAAGGGTTAGGGTTAGGGAGGATCGGGAGGCTCTGATACCATCTAGAAGTTGCGGCTAATTGTCTTATTATTGAGAGATTAAAAAAGGAGTATTGGGTTCTCTTTTATAAGACAAGAGAAAGCCACAGGGTTTAGATTTAACCCATGTGGGATAAAACAAGACATAAGAATAACAAAGAAAAGAGAAGAAATAGACTAAGTAAAAACGCAGGAAAGTCTATATACTAATAATTATTAACCAAATTCTGCTCACTCCTACTACTGAGTGTCAACTTAAAAAGAGCTTTCTACCATACTTCATGAAATAGATATCATCATTTGTTGCATATTAATATATCCATCATAGTATTTTCATTTTTGGTCATTTCATTTCAAGACAAAGAATTTAGGACAAATATAATTTCTGCAAAGTTCTTCACACACCCGCACGTAACAGTTTGCTAGTGCTGCAAAATCTCTGTGAAGGTGTATTTTATTCTTTGCTAAATAAACTTCAAAAAAATATTCTTTGCTAAATTGCTCTTTCGTTTACAACGCCGACTGAATAATAATACAAGTTTTCTGAAAAACAACCAGTAAAAAAGTATGACATATCTGAAGTAATTTTCATCAGATAGCAGATTTTGGGCTCGCAAAGCTGGTGGAGCGTAGTGATGATGAAGTTATTGCTACTCGTTTGGTCGGAACTCCAGGGTACCTACCGCCAGAGTAAGCTTTTCTTCGCTAGATTTATCAATAGTAAGACATAAAATTCAAGCAGATTTCCGACCGTTTGAGAAATTTTGCTTCGTAAAATAACCAATTAGAGTGGACTGTTTGTCATAGCCTCGATTGCTACTTGGAATGAAGCACACTTGGACAGTTCACTAAATTCAATGAAAGAATTTTATACTAACAACAGTTTTCCTATACATAGTAAGAGGAGTACAAATATCAAATGAATGGTCTCATCTGTTATGAAAATGAGTATTTTCGGTCCAAGTTACAAAATTAAATAGAGTTGGATACGTGAAGAGATTAAAAAGAGTTCCGTAATTAATTGGATGTTAGAAGGGAGCTCGAGTTAATGAGAAGATGGGAGTTGTAGAAACTAAAAGAAAGATGAATCTCGCTATAAGACAGAATTAGACTCACTAGAAACAGAAATGAAGCAAAAAGAGTGGCCATTAATAGGTTTTGGTTTTTTTTCTTTAATTTTTGAACTCGCCTTCTCTTTCCTCGTTACATCCTTTTATATTTTGTAACCCTTTCTCCCTTGGATTGGCGAACTGAATACTATATATAATGACTTTGTGGGGTTGTCCAATGCTTCCCAATCCATCCCAATCCACGAAGATCCATTTGCAAGCTTCAAAGTTCAAGAGAAGTTTGGAAGGAATGGAAGGCAACCGAGCTACTATCCCGAGTGTAGGTAATCTAGTTGGTAGGGTCAAATAGAGGATATGTTAACCAATGGTTAACAAGGAACCATTAAAAAAACATGATAATCCAGATACAGAGGATATGTTAACTTAATCCTAACGTAGCATCAAAAGAGAAAACAAAATCATTAGGACAGAAAACTCCTAACGATCCTCATAACATCAGCCTAGAGGTAATATCGGAAACCTCAAAAGCTAAGAAAGAACTAATCAGATTTTATTGTACTCCGAGCAGCATCCACAACAGATGTGGACAAGGTCAAAATATCATTCTTTATCAACGTGCTCCTAAAATCAGCCGACAACTTCCTATCATCATGCACACTCTCATCAGCCAAAAACTCCCTATCTTCATGCACACTCTCACTTCATCCTCTCCAAATTCTATGAAGAATTCTCAGACAACTGAGATGATCATTTCTCTTGGATGGTTTAGACAAATCTTCCATAGAATAACGGATGCAAATAATATTCTAATCCATTTAGCTTCGTCCCAAACAGCTTTAGCAAAACGGCAGCCAAATACAACATGATCTTCAAAATAAACTTTACAGAAAAAGCAAACAAGAGTTTGGATACCTCTCCTTCTAACATAACTCATGGTCAATTATCGATTATGACCAATCTTCCATGGATTAATTTGGTACCTTCTAGGTACTCCAAATATTCAGATCCAACTAGATATAGCAGAGTTGGAAGCTTTGACTCTCAGCTTAATATAATTATTTCCTATATAGAGAGATCCATCCTTTTTATGTGAGCAGGGATTTTGATGGGAAATTGGATAGGCTGGTGATGCAGTCGAGTTTCAGTAACACTTTATCTACCATCTAAAATTATTAAATTCAGATTGCTATTTAAAGGAAGTCCAATTTTTAGGAGGTTTTCTTTACCAAGAACATCAACAAGAAAATCAAATTGGGGAATCCAAGGATCAAGCCACAGCAAGATCTTAGATCCATCCCTAATGAAAAAATTGGTCTACTGCCTAAGAACCAGCCTTTCTTTCAATTCTTGACTAGTATACCAAGAATTTGAAATGGAATACTGTAGCTTCATATAGAAGTATTAGTGAAATTCTTCCCATTTTACCCACCGACTATTTTTTTATTTGCAATATTCCATGCATCCAATAAAACAACTGCTTCCTTAATACCCAAACCACCTTTTTTGGGTTTGGGGACCTCCCATCGATAAGAACATGGTTTTAAAAAGCAGTATGCATTGTACAGACGGACCGGGTACTGAAAAAGGAATAGAATATATGTGGTATGTGGGAGTATACGCAGGAGTATACACAGTTTGGAGTTTTTTTTATTAATTATATATTTATACGATATATCTATTAGAAAATAGTTTTCCTATTTATGTATCTCTTTAATGTATCTCTTTACTATTTCCTATTCATGTTGGGTCTACTATGTAAATAGTCTTTGTCTATATAATAAAGGAGAGCACACCCTAACCGGGTATTGCTTTGACCCAAATCCTGTCACATGGTATCAGAGCGTATCTGGCTGCTGCAACTCTAGCCGCCTCTTCCCCCTCCCTCCGTCTGTCTCCTTCTTCTTCCTTCCTTCTGCTCCGGTTGCATTCGTCGTCGCCGGTGAAGTAGGACAACCGACGGATGCTCTTCTCACCGGGTGGCCTGTCCTCCTCCGATCCGTCAAGACACGGTGGCTGCTTGAAGGATAGGAGGAGAACCCCTCGTTCTATCCCAGAGAGAGAATGAGGGGCACCTTTCCTCTCCATATAATTCACGTACATAGATGAGTGCCCACATCTCTCGGGGTTGATGATGCGTCAGTTTTGCATCATCAAGTGATTTGTGACCGCGCTAATTCCCGTCACACCTCCCCAGTGCGTCTTCCCGGGGACATCCTCTCTCCGGCGCATCTTCCCAGAGTTGTTCCTCACCGTTTGACGAAGCCAATTCCCATCAAATACATCTACCGCTGCCAAACATGGCATGTATCCCAAACGACACAGCATGTTGTCGTCACAGACTACTATTCTGACGACGCGATTTACGAAAGACACGAAGTGTCTCTTCCCTAACACGGCGTGTCCTAGTTGGTGAAAGTTATGCCTCCGAATCTGGACAGGGCGTGTCCCCTAGCAACACGGCATGTGAAAACTTTATTAGAAGTCTCTGGCAACTCACACATTGTGTGAAAAATTAGACACGGTGTGTTGAGCACCCGGAGTTTTCTGCTGTCAACGCACATGACGTGCAAAAATACAGACACGCCGTACACTACTCAGACACGGTGTGTTCCGTCCTCGACACGGTGTGTCATTCACTCTGTTTGCTACTACCTTCTTGATTCTTCAATATGACAGATGCCAAGCCTGCTGCTTCCACTACAGTCGTCTAAAACGACCAATCTCAAATTACTTCTGTGAAGCTTAACTCACAAAAGTATCTTCTTTGGATGAATGTTATATACACTTTTCTTGAATCTCGTGAGAAGGTGAACATTATTAAGTCGGAGCCTCCTGATGAAGGCAATAAAGACTACCCTACTCGGCAGAAAAACAACAGGTTGGTGAAGTCATGGCTATTGAATAGCATGGAGCCTCAAATTGCATCTAGATTCATGTTCTATTCTACAACCAAAAAAATCTAGGAAGTTGCAAAGAAAAAAATTTCTCATGAGAAGAATGCTCTTCGTCTGTATACAGTTTATAACCGTCTCTTTGCAGAGAAACAAAATAGTCGCTCTCTTGAGGATTATTTTGGTACTATCCAGTCTATATCTCAAGAACTCAGCTTTTACCAGCCACTAAAGACTGATGAACAAATGAAGGACCGAGATGATCAAGTGACAACAAGGTTTCTATCCGGCTTGAATCCTGTGTATGCCTCAACTAGGAGTGTTATTCTAGATACAGACAAATTACCAAGTAAGCCTTTGTACGAATTCAACAATCATCTTTTGAATCCTTCTCTGTCGCTCCAGTAGATCACCACATTGAGACTCATGCGTCTCTTACGGCTGCTGCCAAAGGAATTGGATGAGGTGTTGGAGGCAATCGTCCAAAATGCACTTTATTAGTATATAGACTTTCCTACATTTTTACTTAGTCTATTTCTTCTCTTTTCTTTGTTATTCTTATGTCTTGTTTTATCCCACATGGGTTATATCTAAACCCTGTGGCTTTCTCTTGTCTTATAAAAGAAAACCCTGTACTCCTTTTTTAATCTCTCAATAATAAGACAATTAGTCGCAACTTCTAGATGGTATCAGATCCTCCCGATCCTCCCTAACCCTAACCCTTCTTTTCCTCCCATCAACCCTAGTCGCCACCCTTCCCCTTCTTCCCTGCTGCACCACCCAGCAGCAACCCCCTAGTCTGCCGCCGCCGCCTAGCACCAACCTTGGTGCCACCGCCACCACAACAGGCCTCTGTATCATCTTGATGTCAAGAATGCTTTCCTGTATGGTGATCTTCATGAAGAAGTATACATGTCACAACCCCCCAGTTTTGTGTGTCAGGGGGAGTCCTCTAAAGTTTGTAGGTTGAAAAAGGCAATTTATGGCTTGAAACAGAGCCCCAGAGCTTGGTTTGACAAGCTAAGCACTATTCTTCAGAAATTCTCTTTCCGGCGCTCCCAGTCAAATCATTCTATTTTTGTGAAAAATACTACTGCTGACATTGTTGTCCATATTGTTTATGTTGACGACATTATTCTTTCCGGAAGTGATCTTGCTGGTATTCAGTCAACAAAGTGCTATCTGGAGAAACACTTCGTCACCAAGGATCTCGGCTCGCTACGGTATTTTCTTGGGATAGAGGTGTCCCGGTCTTCTTCTGGTCTCTGCTTATCTCAGCGGAAGTATGTTCTGGACCTACTATCTGAAACTGGTCTTCTAGGTGCTAAACCTACTAGCACACCTCTGGATCCGAACACCGACTGGGATGATGAGAATTCTCCTGCTTATCCTGACAATCATCATTATTGAAGAATGGTTGGTAAACTCATCTATCTTACTGTTACACAGGCTGATATTACTGCTGCGGTCGGACTGGTTAGTCGTTACTTGGATAAACCTCGGCAATGCCATTGGGATGTTGTCTGCCATATTCTGAAATATCTGAAAAGTTCTCCTGGAAAAGGCCTGCTTTACAAGAAACATGGGCACTGCAAACTTCTTGGCTATTCTGACTCTGATTATGCTGGAAGCAAGGTTGACCGTCGCTCTACTTTTGGCTATTGTACCTTTGTGGGAGGCAACCTTGTCACTTGGCGAAGCAAGAAGCAGTCTGTTGTTGCTCGCTCTAGTGTTGATGTTGAGTATCATGCCATGGTGCACACTACCTGTGAACTTTTCTGGATTAGGAGCTTGCTGAAGGACTTTGGTATTTCTGATACGTCTCCTATTCCAATGTATTGTGACAACAAAATAGCTACTTTCATTGATAGTAACCCTACTTTCCATGAGCGGACCAAGCACATTGAGGTGGATTGTCATTTCGTCCGTGAAGTTGTTCTATCGGGCCAAATCTCTACTCCCTACATTCATACGTTTGATCAGGTGGCTGACATCTTCACAAAGATTCTACCAAAGACGAGGTTCACTGCTATGATATCCAAGCTGGGCATGATAGACATCTACGCTCCAGCTTGAGGGGGAGTATTAGTATATAGACTTTCCTGTGTTTTTACTTAGTCTATTTCTTCTCTTTTCTTTATTATTATTATGTCTTGTTTTATCCCACATGGGTTATATCTAAACCTTGTGGCTTTCTCTTGTCTTATAAAAGAGAACCTTGTACTCCTTTTTTAATCTCTCAATAATAAGACGATTAGCTGCAACTTCTAGACACTTTATGTGGGAAACTTGGACATATAGAAGAAAAATGCTATTCTAAGCATGGTCGGCCTCCAACTAGAGTTGCACATTATACTACCAATTCATCTGGAGCATCTGTAGTCGGGGGTTCCAAACAGGTGTAGTCAGATGTCACAATCTCCAAGGAGGAGTATGACTGTCTTCTACAAGCTAATCAGTAGGCTTCCCTTAGCGCCTCTATCAATTTAGCTTCAGATGTAGGTAATCTGAGGACTTCACTTGTTGCCTCTCATCCATCCTCTATATGGGTAGTGGATTCCGGGGAATCCCAGCATATGAAGGGTATATGCTCTATGCTTCTTTCCTCTGACTCATATATCCCACATTCCTCTATGACACTAGCTGATGGTTTTGCCAGAAGCGTCCAAGCATGTGGCACCGTACAAGCGTCATCTAATTTGACTTTAGAATCTATTCATTATGTTTTAGACTTTCCATTTAACTTAATGTCAGTTACTAAGCTGCTTGATTCTTTGAAATGCTTGGTAATCTTTGGAGACTCTTTCTTTGTGTTATAAGATCCCAGGAGTTGGAAGACGATTGGTGGAGGATCTAGGAAAAGTGAACTCTACTTCTTTGAAGATGGTTGCCCAGCTTGCCAGATTCCTTCCACCTCATCCACCATTTTCAGCTGCTCTCCCTTGCAATGGCATTGTCGCTATGGACATCCATCCCTACAGAGTCTTCAGAAGCTTGTCCCAGGCTTAGCCTCTATTAAGTCGTTAGAGTGTCAGTCATGCCAGTTAGGCAAGCATCATCACCTTTCTTTTCTGAGTCGCATTGTGAAACACTCTAAGCATCCTTTTGATCTTATTCATAGTGATGTTTGGGTTCCTGTTAAAGAGTCGCATTATAATGGCTTTCGATATTTTATGTCCTTCATTGATGATTTCTCCAGCATGGCTTGGGTTTTAATTACTTAAGTCTCGCGATGAAGTCCTGTCTATTATTCAAACTTTTCATCAGTTAAGAAAAATTCAGTTTGATGCGCATATTTAAACTCTTCGTACAGATAATTCTCTTGAATAAGTTCAAAAGGTTGTTTCTACATTCTGTAATTTTGTTGGCATGATTCACCAGAAGACTTGTCCTCATACACCCCAACAAAATGGGGTTACTGAGCGCAAAAATCGTCACTTACTTGATGTCGCCCGTACTCTATTGTTTCAAATGTCTGTGCCCAAGAGACATTGGTCTAATGCTCTTCTCACTGCTTGTTTCTTGATTAATCGTTATGTTGGTATGTATGCCCTGAGAGCCAATCATGGGATGATTGGTGGGATACATTAAGATTGATTTGATAAACAACAAAGGCAAGCTTCCAATTCTTTCTGGTTCAGTCATATGAGATAGTGATAGAACAGATTGAATGTCTAGAGAATGACAGTACTCAATGACGTATGCCTTCAGGTTCATGACCTGAATGATGAGATCATACGGATGCTAAGAGTTTGTACATTCTAGTTATGTCCCTAGTCGGATGTCATTGTGGAAGGTAGATAGACAGTAATGACACACAAGACTAGATTGTGGTGTTGGTTGATGACAGAATCTCATTAGTCATGATATAGAGATATCAAACCAAACACATAGGTACTTGTTAGAGAACAAGTGTACCGGACAGACCCACCGTGAGTTTGACACATGGAACCATGACATGGTAGTCACAGTCAGTACTCACAGTGATGGTGGTGAGTGTGATTCTTTGACCTGAAATCACTATACTCAACACATGTCATTGGGCACACTTTGACGTCATCAAACGTAGTCCTGAAACATGGGTTGTTATAAAGGTGATGATTGGGTGGCTTTGACACATGGGGCTTTTGAGGGGTGAGTGATAGATATGGGATTTGTCCCTCCTGAGGGAGTTTGATATCCATGGCCACTTGATGAGTAGGATTGAGATAGGCGTGCGCACGCATGTGTGAATCAGTATGTGATATTGATGTCATACATATCTCGTTCAATCTACTCTGAGATCAAGAAAGTGAATGAACATTGACAAGATGACTGTTCCATGCCTCGAGTTCATTCGGGATATCAGTGACAAAGGAATTATACATTCACTATAACACCATTCACAGATTGAAAGTTGTTCTCCAACTTTCTACTTTCACTTCGGTATCACTGATGTGTGACTAGGCACCACTCTTTGCTTGTGAATTCATAAGTGTTATGGACTTTCACTGCCAACGTGAAATGGACCTGCAGGGTCACACACATAGGATTTAACCTGGAAGAGGAGTTTTGTCCACAAACAATGTTCAGATTGATTACTAAAGGAGTTTAGTAGTTCAATTAAACACTCAATCAATTGATAACTCAATATCATATTGTTCAAGGTGTTGGACATATTGATTGGAGTATCGGATTGATTGAAATCACATTTGACTGATGCTGCACAACTTGTACTCCCAACTGATCGGTTCAAGTGTTGAACCGGTCGGCTGAGGTTGCTGAACCGGTCGGCTCAAGTGTTGAGTCGATCGGCTCATGGTCAGAGTGAAACGATCGGTTCAAGTGTTGAAACGATCGGTTCAACTGGTGCAACCGAGCAAGTTGGGAAAGTCAGGTCGGTGAGAATTTTCCTTGTGTTTCACTTGCCCAATTTGATTGGAACAAGGATTGGTATTCGATACCAATTAGAAACAAAAGAAGGAAAGTCAATCGGGAACTGATCAAGACCACGAACCGACCGGTTCAGAAGTGAACCGATCGGCTCATGGGTCCCAACTGATCAGTTGGTGTTCCAACCGACTGGTTCAGGTCCCCAACCGACCGGTTCACTTGTGAACCGATCGGTTCAGGTTGCGAGTTGATTGCTTTTGTGGAAAATCTCGAACCCTTCTACTCCTGCTTTTAGTCCCACATTGCCCGGGATGGAGAACCTTGTCCCATGACCCTCCTATATATATAGGGGTATTGGGGGCTTCTCAAAGTACAACTCAGTGCAACAAGTTTCTCTGCAAAGTTGTCGTTCTCTCTGGTTTTGGTAACCGAGAGAGAGCCCAAGCAAGTGCTTCTCGCAAAGGGAGGTGCAGCAAGGGAAGGACAACTGCAGTTGCAACTGGAGGCAGGAGAGTGTGTTGGCGACTAGTACGTCAACAGGAGGGTGCGACTCCTTCCACTTCCTTGTGGGACAAGGAGTGTGGAGTTCCAGGTGGTCCGTGTGGACTACTTCAGATGCGGGAGGTTTCTGCCGCTCAGGAGGACAACTGTCAACCCCAACAGTCCGGTGAGAGGAAAAGTCGCCAGTCCCTGTGTGACCAGGAGCTGCACAGACACCATCCAAGACTGGAGTTGAAGATCGCGCAAGGCGCGAGGTATTGTCGCCGAGCAAGCCTCGAGACAAGGTATGATTCCACAAACCATGCTTTCCTATTATATAGACGTTGACGTGTTTCCTCGTGCTGGGTTTGGGGGAGAAAATTTTTGTTTCCGATGCCTTCTCTGCCTCCCCTAAAACCCAACAGTGGTATCAGAGCCACGTCAACTGTTCTATATTTTAGGAATATCGATATGATCGATTTTGGTTTGTCTCCTTTATTTATTGCATACGATGTGAATAATATTGGCTTTATGCATGTCCAATCCTAAATCCACAAATCCCAATTACATATATGATATGTATTATTAATGCACTCGATACACGTTGCCCGTAAACGAGTTTTGTGGTGGATGTATAGCGTGGTTATGGCCAATAAACCCTATCTGTGATTGGTTGTGTGTGGTTGCTTGCATCTCGATCTGCGCACCGATCTTCCCCTTCTCCTATTCCTGATGTAACTCGATATAATTCGAGATTCTTTCCTACCTTTGCTCCCCCCGAATGTAACTCAGGGTTTCCCTTTTAAAGCAATGTAATAATAGGATAGATTTTATTTCCTGTTATGTCAAAGACCGGAGGACATCGAGACGACAACTGAAACGATCATTCAAGGCGTGAACCGATCGGTTGACGTTCCAGACGATCGTTTCAAGGAGTGAGCCGATAGGTTGATGACCGGTTCGAGGAGTAACACGAGCGGGTGGCGGCCAGAAGGAGATGCACGACGACCAGGCAAACCGATTGGTTGGAGGAGCCAACCGATCGGATGGTGGCACCCAGACGACCGACCAGAGAGAGCAGATCATTCATATGGTGAGTTGATCAACTCGGAAGGCAAAGGCACAGATGTTCATCTTGTAAAGGTTGCATGTAATGTAGACCTAGATGACCATGATTCCTCTTGGCTCGAGGAATCACATTAGGATGGCCATAATCATCGCTTTTTATCGTTTGTGCATGTTTTCTGTGGGATATAGCATGTATATGATACGTACTATGTATTGTGGTGATTGGATATGTATATGTATATAAAAACCAAATCCCTCATTAAATATTAAGTTTTAGATGCCTTCCAAATGCGACACACGTGAAAAGCTTGATCGACCAAGTGTGGGCACGCCCTAGCGTGGTGCACCGTCTATCTCGTGGAAGTGTGAAGGATGAATGTGTGGGTCTGCCCTAGCAGGGTGCATATTCATCGTGTTTGCTTTGGGTCGGACTTAACAAGGTGACCTAGATAGGATCTAGCACCTTGAGGCATGGAGACACTCATGGCAAGGAGTTGCATATGACATCTTATCAAGAGTTTCATATGATGCAATTGGCAAAA
The DNA here is from genome assembly GCA_963693085.1 of Alisma plantago-aquatica. Taxonomy (NCBI): domain Eukaryota; kingdom Viridiplantae; phylum Streptophyta; class Magnoliopsida; order Alismatales; family Alismataceae; genus Alisma; species Alisma plantago-aquatica. The sequence continues at coordinate 14,273,288 of OY856409.1, read as the reverse complement.
GTTTCCTACCTGAGAGATCTATGTTGTGGGTGACAGCCCTAGCTGGTCTATGGCTTAGAGGATTTCAGGATCTTGCCCACTAGAAGGTTGTACGCTGCAATCTTCCGAATTGATGGTGAGGGCTATCAATTTGAAGTAAAATAGTGGGAGCGATAATTAATTAAAAGGCCTAATTTTATCGTCAACTTTTCAAATCAATCAAACAAGTCAAAAGAGTTTTGGACTAAAATTGCATATATTTCCTTTTGTTAAAATAAATGGTTAATCAACAATAATTACTTTATTTGCGATCGGTCTTTGAGACCAACAAATTAAATGGGAATAATTCCACGACTGGTTAGGATGATGAGAAGTGTTCTCAAAGAGCGAAATCTCTAAGTCCTAATTATACCAGAACCAGATAAACTCAATCCCACCACATCAATGGCTGAATGTATGCTTATGGAAGCATACCGAGGAAGATATTGATGAGGAGTGCTTGATGTTGTGTTATCTGAACTATGAGTTGCAGAGACAACATGAGACATATGATGTCTCCAAGACACTGTCCTAGTATGTCATGACAGAAGGAAATCCAGTAAGGTATTCACACACTCAATGTGATTGGGCATGTGGAAAACCTAACTAAGAAGGATTGCCTCTGAGCCAAGAGTTGGCTATTGGTATGATACTGCAAATGTTGCGAGAATCATACAATTCATGATAAACTGCAACATGAACAACTTTGACAAGCGTTGACAGAGTTGTTGGACATGTTGATGATAGTAGAGGCAAAGATGAAGAAAGACAAACCATGATCTTTGATGTGATCAAAGAAAAGGTAATTCTTAAGGGCAAGGACAAGGGCAAAGCTAAGAAGTGTTCTGATGCTAGCCAGCAATCCAAGCCGTCTTCAACCTCAAGGCACATGGGGAAAGGGTGTATGAGGGAATTGCCCTCTATATCTGGAAGAACAAAAGAAGATGAAGGAGGGGATGGAGATCTCCACCTAAGGTATCATGAAATGAACTACTTCTTTATCTGAGGTATATGATACCAAGATATGGATCTATCATATATGATATGCAAGATCTACAAAGAAGTGATGGCCTTTGTGAAAGGACCAAGAAAGAAGTACCCATCATTGGAGCAAGTGTTTCTGCCATAGATAGGAGTATCTTTGAGTTTATTTCAGCCTAAAGGGCACGAAATAGAGTTGAGAACTGCTATTTCATATATTGCCAATAGATAGAAACACTTTATTTTTGCATATTGTATGACAATGATGGCAATTAATAAAGTTGATGTTTCAATCTTAAAGATATGATCTTTGTGGCAATTCCTTGTTTATCTTGTGGCATTTGATATGCATAAGATAAAATGATACCTAAAGTTATTGATAACTCAAACAATTAAATTAGCATAAATCATAAGAAATTCATTTCTAGTTTCCATATGATGGATAAATCTAGACTCTTTTGGTTAGAGAACCAGTAAGAGACATGAATATTTTGGACATGATTAATCAATCTTCACTAATGGTAGTGGGAGAATGATTATCCTATTAGGTATAATACATGTGATGTATTTACATACCTATTGGGACAAATGCTAATACTTCAAATGGTGTTTAGAGAAATACCAATATGAATATCTTGAAGTGTTCAAGATTATTTTAGATGAAGTGCAAATTTGGTAAAGTGTTAATTCTTGATGAGATCAATGAATGAAATACTTGGACCAAATGTTTGAGATCCTTATGAGTGATTATGATAATGTATCATAGTGAACTCATGATTAAGGCATGGTGATGTCTAAATCAAGAAGGAATCATACTCTAAGGAGTTAGAGAATGATTATCAAATAACTGAATTCTTCTTATTAAATGAATACCCCACACTAATAAAGGACATTGAGAATCACAAGGAGTTGTGAGTTCTTATATCCTTGACAGATACACCTCAATTATCTATGTGATGAGTTGTTCATGTGATGAGTCAACTATCTAGATAAATATGAGGAACCAAACTTTGAGTTATGGTTTATGACCATTACATCCTAAATGACATCCATGTCAACCATAAGGTGTGACCTTGATGGTAGCACTCATTGGATGAAATCCATAAGTGCAAATGAGTCTTAAATGTTAAGACACATGGATAACATTTGAGAAGGATGATGCTTGTTGATTGCAACTTAATGACTGAGACATTTGGCATATGGATACTAAAACCGCATTCCTATGAGGAATAAAACAAGGATGTGTATGTGACACAACCTATAAGGTTTATGAATCCACTAATGAAAAATGAAGTCTATAAGTTACAATGGACTAATCAATGTGATTGATTGAGTACAAGCAACTCAGAATTGGATCTTTACTTTGATGATATAGTCAAAGGGTTTGACTGATATGTCAAATAAAAAGAAGGGATCTGTGATTTAGTGGGAGCGTGTTCACATTCCACATGTTGATGTGAAATGGAAATGTTCTAGAATGGAAATCCAAAAGTGGAAATTATCTTTGAGGAAGATAGAGATGTTTCCTATGTGATAGGAATAGAGTTCTATAGAGATAGTTCTCAAAAAATCTCTTGACCTGAAAAGAGAGAGCATACATTGGCAATCTGTACTGAAATGTTCAGTATGCACAAATTCAGTGGGAGAAAACTTGTCCATGCTACATGGAGTTAGTATCCCAAGGCCAAGTGTCCAATTCTTATGAAGAATGGGAACACTAAGAATAGATAAGGATCTACCATGTATGTAATCATCCCATTATCTTGCATGTATAGACATGGCAAGAATAAAATGCATTCATCATCTTGTATGTAGGACATGGCAATATGATGTGCTCATCCTGATAACTCGTATGTGGGACATGACGAGTGGATGTATGTCTACTTCCAGTAAGAGTTACTAGAATACCATGAGAACTTGATAAGTACTTGTGAAGTACTAGTTCTATGGATATAAGGAAGAGTTCGATGTAAAGAGTTACATTGATGCGAACTTCCGAAAGGACAGAAAATTAATCGCAAAATATACATAGGATGTATAAAAGTGAAAGTTTGTTAATAATTGGAAGTGTTCCAATAAAACCATTTGAAAGGAAATGTCGAGTATCTATACATTAGAGAACAGCAGTAGATACTATATGGATCTGGAAGTTCATGAGATGAACTTATAGATATTCCGCTCATTGATGACAAGTTTGGAATCCTTGATCATGCAATGTGGCTAAAGGTTAGCAAAAGAATACTAGATCACATATTACGGCAACTCCATCTCATACGTGTGATGTACATCGAAGATATGAGAGACATGAAATTTATACCGACTTTGGCAAGGTGTTGCCATTACTCACAATGTTGGCACTAGAGCACATAACATGTGGGACATGTTTGAAGATCACTATGAATATGATTCAAGGGTGATTGGCTCGCAGTGCAAGTGGGAGTCTGTTGGTATGTATGCCCTGAGAGCCAATCATGGGATGATTGGTGGGATACATTAAGATTGATTTGATAAACAACAAAGGCAAGCTTCCAATTCTTTCTGGTTCAGTCATATGAGATAGTGATAGAACATATTGAATGTCTAGAGAATGACAGTACTCAATGACGTATGCCTTCAGGTTCATGACCTGAACGATGAGATCATACGGATGCTAAGAGTTTGTACATTCTAGTTATGTCCCTAGTCGGATGTCATTGTGGAAGGTAGATAGACAGCAATGACACACAAGACTAGATTGTGGTGTTGGTTGATGACAGAATCTCATTAGTCATGATATAGAAATATCAAACCAAACACATAGGTACTTGTTAGAGAACAAGTGTACCGGACAGACCCACTGTGAGTTTGACACATGGAACCATGACATGGTAGTCACAATCAGTACTCACAGTGATGGTGGTGAGTGTGATTCTTTGACCTGAAATCACTACACTCAACACATGTCATTGGGCACACTTTGACATCATCAAACGCAGTCCTAAAACATGGGTTGTTATAAAGGTGATGATTGGGTGGCTTTGACACATGGGGCTTTTGAGGGGTGAGTGATAGATATGGGATTTGTCCCTCCTGAGGGAGTTTGATATCCATGGCCACTTGATGAGTAGGATTGAGATAGGCATGCACACCCATGTGTGAATCAGTATGTGATATTGATGTCATACATATCTCGTTCAATCTACTCTGAGATCAAGAAAGTGAATGAACGTTGACAGGATGACTGTTCCATGCCTCGAGTTCATTCAGGATATCAGTGACAAAGGAATTATACATTCACTGTAACACCATTCACGGATTGTAGGATTGAAAGTTGTTATCCAACTTTCTACTTTCACTTGGGTAGCACTGATGTGTGACTAGGCACCGCTCTTTGCTTGTGAATTCATAAGTGTTATGGACTTTCACTTCCAATGTGAAATGGACATGCATGGTCACACACATAGGATTTAACCTGGAAGAGGAGTTTTGTCCACAAATAATGTTTAGATTGATTACTAAAGGAGTTTAGTAGTTCAATTAAACACTCAATCAATTGATAGCTCAATATCATATTGTTCAAGGTGTTGGACATATTGATTGGAGTATCGGATTGATTGAAATCGCATTTGACTGATTCTGCACAACCTGTACTCCCAACCGATCGGTTCAAGTGTTTAACTAGTCGGCTGAGGTTGCTAAACCGGTCGGCTCAAGTGTTGAGTCGATCGGCTCATGGTTAGAGTGAAACGATCGGTTCAAGTGTTGAAATGATCAGTTCAACTGGTGCAACCAAGCAAGTTGGGAAAGTCAGGTCGGTGAGAATTTTCCTTGCGTTTCACTTGCCCAATTTGATTGGAACAAGGATTGGTATTTGATACCAATTAGAAACAAAAGAAGGAAAGTCAATCGGGAACTGGTCAGGACCACGATCCGATCGGTTCAGAAGTGAATCGATCGGCTCATGGGTCCCAACCGATCGGTTGGTGTTCCAACCGACCCGTTCAGGTCCCCAACCGACCGGTTCACTTGTGAACCGATCGGTTCAGGTTGCGAGTTGATTGCTTTTGTGGAAAATCTCGAACCCTTCTACTCCTGCTTTTAGTCCCGCATTGCCCGGGATGGAGAACCCTGTCCCATGACCCTCCTATATATAGGGATATTGGGGGCTTCTCAAAGTACAACTCAGTGCAACAAGTTGCTCTGCAAAGTTGTCGTTCTCTCTGGTTTTGGTAACCGAGAGAGAGCCCGAGCAAGTGCTTCTCGCAAAGGGAGGTGCAGTAAGGGAAGGACAACTACAGTTGCAACTGGAGGCAGGAGAGTGTGTTGGCGACTAGTACGTCAACAGGAGGGTGTGACTCCTTCCACTTCCTTGTGGGACAAGGAGTGTGGAGTACCAGGTGGTCTGTGTGGACTACTTCAGAGGCGGGAGGTTTCTGCCGCTCAGGAGGACAACTGTCAACCCCGAAAGTCTGGTGAGAGGAGGAGTCGTCAGTCCCGGTGTGACCAGGAGCTGCACAGACACCATCCAAGACCGGAGTTGAAGACCGCACAAGGCGCGAGGTATTGTCTCCGAGCAAGCCTCGGGACAAGGTATGATTCCACAAACCATGCTTTCCTATTATATAGACGTTGACGTGTTTCCTCATGTTGGGTTTGGGGGAGAAAATTTTTGTTTCCACTGCCTTCTCTGCCTCCCCTAAAACCCAACACGTTAGCCATCTTCTGTATTACAAGAGGATACTCCCTTCTCTATTTTACGACCTGACGAGCAACCCTTTCCAGTTCCTCTTTGTGTGTTTGGATGCACTATGTTTGTTTACGTGTTTGATCTACGAGCTGACAAGTTGTCTCCTCATGCAGTTTGCACCGTCTTTCTGGGATATTCTGCCACAAAGAAGGGATACATGTGTTATTGTCCTCATCTTCGTCGTCTTTTTGTGTCGGCTGACGTTACGTTTCATGAGTCTACTCCGTTCTTTAGTGACTCTTTTCAGAGTGAGGGGGAGCTTAATCTTAAGAGTGACTACATCTTTGAGTGCGAGAGAGAGCCACCTCTTCCTGTGTCGTGTGATGAGAGTGCTATTGATATCACCTCACTATCACCACTGGCACCACCACCGCCTCCATCCTTTCCCCTAGTTTACACCAGGTGAGCAGGGCGTCGCTAAGAGGATCTAGCGTCATCAGTCCTGCAGCATGCCTCCTCATCGTCTGCTACTCCTGAGGTACTTGTTTCTACTTAGAGTTCTCTTGATGCTTCAATTTTAGATTTGCACCTTTTAGTTGCAGCTCGAAAAGGTGTCTGGTCCTGCACTATCTGTCATCCTTTGGCAAATGTGTGTTACTTGTCTCAGTTGTCAACTGTAGCCCACACATTTGCTCTTCACCTGTACTCTACAGCTGTTCCTCATTCTTATAAGGAAGCAGCCAACTATGATGGTTGGATCTGAGCTATGGACAGTGAGATGGCAACACTTCTTGAGAACTCTACCTGGGACTTAGTGGATCGTCCTCCTGGAAAGTCGGTTGCAGGTTGTCGCTGGGTTTACACCATCAAACAAAAACCCAATGGGTCTATTGATCACTTGAAGGCATGTCTAGTGGCAAAGGGGTACACTCAAACACATGGTGTTGACTTCTTTGAGACTTTTTCTCCAGTGGCTCGACTAAGTTCTGTGTGAATTCTTGTTTCTGTTGCTACTCATTTTTCTTGGTCTCTTCTTCAGTTGGATGTCAAGAATGCCTTCCTTCATGGTGATCTTCTTGAGGAGGTGTACATGGAGCAACCTCCTGGGTATGTTTCTTAGGGGGTGTCAGAAGTTATGCAAGCTCAAGAAATCTTTGTATGGTCTGAAGCAGTCATCTTGGGCATGGTTTGATAAATTCAGTGTTGCACTTATACAGTTTGAGTTCACCCGGTCTTCTACTGATCACTCACTCTTTGTGTATAAGTCTTTGAGTGGCACCATTATTCTAGTTGTTTATGTAGATGATATTATCATCACCGGTGATAACTCTACTGGCATTCTACAACTCAAGACATGGCTGCAAACAAAATTTCAGATGAAAGATCTGGGTACTCTTTGATATTTCCTTGGCATAGAAGTCCTACGGTCCAAGAAAGGAACAAATCTCTCTCAACAAAAATATGTCCTTGACCTGCTTGCCGAGACATGCATGGCACAATGTAAACCTAGCTCCACGCCTATGGACTATCATACCAAGACTTCTATTTCTGATGTAAGTGAGTTTTCTGATCCAGAAGGATTGTAGGGAAACTAATCTACTTGACAGTTACTTGGCCTGATATTTCTTATGTTGTTGGAGTGGTTAGCCAGTTTATGAGTGTGCCTAAGATGTCACATTGGATGGTAGTCACCTAGATTCTTTGGTACTTCAAAGTATCTCCAGGAAAGTGCCTTACTTACTTTACGGAGCAGAATTTCACATAGACATCCTTAAAACTCACTGGGTTCACTGATACTGATTGGGTTGGTGATGTTGGAGATAGACGATCTACTTCTGGATTGTGTGTTTATTGGGTTACATTTGGTGACTTGGATGAGAAAGAAACAGAATGTGGTAGCACGATCCAACACAAAAGTTGAATATTGAGCCATAGCACATGGTTGTTGTGATCTACAGTGGGTTGTGTCTGTTTTGTCAGAAATGGGCGTGTCTATTGAGATCCCTATTTCTCTCATATGTGATAACCAGACAACCATTCATATTGCTAGCAATCTGGTGTTTCATGAAAGGACCAAGCACATAGAAGTGGACTGCCACTTTGTTCGTGATTTAGTGCTCTCCAAGAAGATTCAGACTCCTCATGTTAGAACTAGTCAGCAAGTGACAGATATCTTCACCAAGCCACTTCCATCTTCAACTTTCAAGCATATGACTCCCAAGCTGGGTATGCTCCAACTTGAGGGGGAGTGTTAGAAAATAGTTTTCCTATTTATGTATCTCGTTACTGTATGTATTTACTATTTCCTATTCATGTTGGGTCTACTATGTAAATAGTCATTTTCTATATGATAAAGGAGAGCACACCTAACCGGGTATTGCTTTGACCCAAATCCTGTCACAATATCTATATAAGCACATACATATGTTAGCATACATATATAGAAATATGCACTATATGAACTGACATATGATATTAAAAGTCAGATTTGAGCCTAGTGGGTCTCATCACCCACGACCCTACCCATATACAAATCCCTAAGACCTAACCAAGAAAAACAAAAGGTGTTATTACGCGGAACCCCCACCTAACAACCCTCAGGATCCTAACTTCCCTTGAACCCCTCGACGTCCTAGGGCTTAGACGAGAACCATATGCCCCACCATGGACAACCAAGTTGACAAGGAGTGCCTTTTGTGAAATGCGGTGCCACAATGCAACGTGCAATGCAGCGTTGAGAGAGGCCATAGGCCTTCTCCTTTTTTATTAATAAGAGAAATTGAATAATCTACATAGAGGTCCAGCAGGATATAGAAATTACAAAATAGAATAAATATGAAATATATTAACACTCCCCCTCAAGCTGGAATATACACATTGTGTAGACCCAGCTTGTTGCAAAAACTCTGGAAAGCTGCTGGACTCAATGGCTTTGTAAGAACATCTGCAAGTTGATCTTCAGACTTGACATGTGGAGTCACAACAGTTCCATTCTTGATCTGGTCTCTGATAAAGTGGCAGTCAACTTCAATGTGCTTAGTACGTTCATGGAAGACTGGATTCTTAGCAATGTATATGGCCGCTTGATTGTCACATATGAGTTCTATAGGAAACAAAACATGAATCTTTAATTTATAAAGTACAGATTGAACCCACTGCAACTCACAACATGCATGTTCCATTGCTCTATACTCAGCTTCCGTGCTAGATCTTGCCATAACATTTTGCTTTTTGCTTTTCCAAGTAATAAGATGATTCCCCAGAAATGTGCAATATCCAGACATAGACCTCTTGTCATTCAGATTACCAGCCCAATCTGCATTTGCATAACTAGTAAGAGACAGTGTAGATACAGGAGTCTTCAACCTATAATAGGTGATTCCCTCACCAAGTGCACCTTTCAAATATCTCAGAATACGACAGACAGATGTCCAATGAGATTATTTTGGAGAGCTCATATGCTGACTCACCACTCCTACAGCAAATGAAATGTCAGGATGTGTGATTGTCAAATAAATCAATTTTCCCACAATTTTCCTGTAATATCCTGGATCTAGATAATCAGCATCATCTGTCATCTCCTTCACATGATAGTCCATAGGAGTAGACACAGGCTTGGACTCACTCATACTAGTTTCTTGTAGTAAATCCAGCACATATTTTCTTTGAGACAAATTGGTACCTGCATGAGATCTAAGTACTTCAATGCCTAGAAAATATCTCAGTTTTCCCAGATCCTTTGTGTGAAAGTGCCCCTACAAGCCCGCTTTCACACGAGATATGCATGTGATCACTACCAGTGATAAGAATATCATCAACATACACAACAATAATAATAGATCCACCAGAAGAAGTAGAATAAAATAAAGAGTGATCAGTAATAGAACGAGAAAAACCCATCTTTAGCACAACATCACTAAACTTGTCAAACCAAGATCTAGGAGATTGTTTCAATCCATAGATGGCTTTCTTCAGTCTACACACCTTCTGACACTCCCCCTGAGCAATAAAACTAGGTGGTTGCTCCATGCACACCTCTTGTAGATCACCATGAAGAAAGGTATTCTTGACATCGAGCTGAAATAGAGGCACGTCAAATGTAGCAGCCAGAGAAATAAGAATACACACAGAATTTAGATGAGCCACTGGTGAAAAGGTCTCAAAGAAATCAACCCCATATGTTTGAGAGTACCCCTTTGCCACCAGTCTAGCTTTCAATCTCTCCACAGAACCATCTGGATTATGTTTTATTGTAAAGACCCATCTTCATCCCACAACATTTTTATCTGGAGGTAAGTCAACAAGTTCCCATGTGTTATTCTGTAACAGAGCAGACATTTCAACATGCATAGCCTGTTTCCAGCCAATATCCTTCATAGCATCAAGATGATTTCTTGGAATGACCACATAATCAATCCCAAGAGCAAATGAGCGAGCCTGCTGAGATAACTTGGACAAACAACACACATTTGTAATAGGATGCCGAATAGTACAGGAACAGGTACCTTTGCGAATAGCAATGGAAACATCAAGGTTAGATGGTTCATCAGGAATTCCTTGAGTAGAGGAGGATGGGGAGGGCTCAGAGACCGGAGTCGCTACCTCCTCTGGATCTTGTCTGCCTCATTTGCTATAAACATGTGAATATTGATAAATTGGTGGACCATCTGCTGGCTTCTCTTCCTGAATCATAGTATAGTCAGGAATGATAGGTGGCACTCTCTCACTCTGATGTGGTGGTGGCACTCTCTCATTAGCATCTGATGGTGGCAATCTCTCACATAATTTCTCCCCCTTACTGGGAACACTAGAGAAATATTGAGTGGATTCATGAAAAATCACATCTCTAGACACAAACATGCGATCAAGACTTGGACAATAACACTTGTACCCTTTGCTAGCATTGGAGTACCCAAGAAAGAGAGTCCTAATTGACCTAGGAGATAACTTATCAGCCTTAGGATCAAAATTGTGGACAAAATAAGTACAACCAAACACTTTAAGAGGAATAAGGAAAGGTTGATCTTTGGGATGTAGGACAGAGAAAGGAGTACGTCCTTGAAGCACATAAGAAGGTTGCCTGTTGATAAGAAAACAAGCAGTAAGAAGGGTGTCATACCAAAAACGGTTAGGAACATTAGATTGAAACATCATTGTCCTGATAATATCAAGGATATGACGATTTTTACTCTCTGCTACCCCATTCTGATGAGGGGTGTGAGGACAGGATGTACGATGTATCATCCCAACTGAACTACAAAAATCAGCCATAGCATTTTGAACATACTCCAAGGCATTATCAGATTGAAGAACTTTAATATTGCAATCAAATTGAACTTTTATTTCTTGATGAAAATGTTTGACAATAGATAGCACAAACTCTCAACTTTTCAACAAATAAATCCAAGTCATACGCGAGAAGTCATCCATAAAAGAGATAATATAATGAAAACCATTATAACTATGGTCTTTGATAGGACCCCAAACATCACTATGGACCAACTCAAAAGTACATGATGCCCATTTATTAACACGATTGGGATAAGACATTCTATGATGTTTCCCTAGTTGACATGATCGACACTCTAGAGACGATACTTGAGACAATTCTGGTTCTAACTTTCTCAGGCTCTCTAATGAAGGATGTCTATATCTGTAGTGCCACAGTAAGGGAGAGCCACTCAAAAGGACAGTTGGAGCAGGAGCAGACACTTGGCGAGGCAGATTGTCACTGTGGAAGAGGTAGAGATCACCTTTCCTAGGCCCCCACCAATCGTCCTCATACTCTTGAGATCCTATCATATAAAACAAGAAGGTCCAAAAGTTACCGTACATTTCACAATATCAATCAACTTAGCAACAGACAGAAGATTAAAAGGAAAAGCAGGCACATAATGTACAGATTTAAGATCAATTTTAGGAGTCCGAAAAGCAAATCCACTGGCTAACACTCTCATCACTGAACCATCTGCTATTGTTACAGATTTTTGAGGAATATATGAGTCAATAGAATGAAGAAGTCTCCTCATACCAGTCATATGCTGTGACGCTCCAGAGTCAACGACCCATGATGAAGTAGAACCAGAAGCCAATAAAGAGGTATCCTGATTACCAGTGGTGGATGCCAAGTTGGCTGAAGATGATGATCCCAAGCTCAGATGCTGAGTAGCCAGAATAAATCTATCATATTCCTCCTTGGTGAGTGTAATGCCAGAAGGACCAGAACTTGAAGCAGGAGGCTCAGTAGACTCGGTAGTGGTAGCATAGTTTGTTGCTCCCACTGGTGATGCAACAGGTCGACCATACTTCTTCCAGAATTTCTCAACTGTGTGTCCAGGTTTGTCACAGAAAGTGCACTTAGGGAGAGTTCCATGTCCTCAGCCCATACATGTCCGTCCTCCTCTCACTGCAATAGCTACAGAAGCATGAGAATCTCCCTGAGAAGAGACTACGGTAGGATCAACAGGTTCAAAATTTGCATGTAAAATCCTTGAATAGGCCTCTTCCAAGCTGGGAAGTTTATCAGAAGCTAAGATAACACTACAAGCTGAACTGCACGAAGAACTCAGACCAGACAAGAATTTTGTTGTAATCAAGTCATCTTTGTCTTTGACTTGCTCCTGGACAGTTACTGGATGGTAGAAACTCAACTCTTATGCAATACCTTGAATCACTCCAAAGTATTCTTCTAAAAGTCTGTCTCCCTGTCATTCTGCAAACAGGTGATCATATATCATGAACTGACGAAGCACATTCTTCTCTTGAGAATAATGTTTCTGCACTGCATCCCAGATCTCTTTGGCGGTAGTGTAGAACATGAACCTTGAGGCAATCCCAGGTTCCATGTTCCCCCACAACCAGGTCTTCACCATACTATTATGATGCTTCCATTTAGCATGGCCTTTATCAATAAGTGCAGGAGGATCAGAATCAACGTGTCTCGCCTTGTCGCGTGACTCCAATACAGTATGGACAACATTCATCCATAAGAGATAATTCTTCCCGTTCAGCTTGATGGAGGGGAAAGGAGACATCTCACTGTAGATGGTAGATGCCTTAGTGTCCTCCATGATTTGATGAGAAGAAGATGACAGATTGATACACGTCACAAGACAATATGGGTGACGGGGAGATACACGTTACATCACAAGATCAGATGTGTATCTGACGCATCCACAGCCCCCAACTGAAATTCCTTATTCATACATGGAGGAGGTGTGATTAGGAATTTCTTACATACTGATGGACCCTCTGATTTGGGATTTAGAAATATGTTGGATCAACTGAACGACCCAAAGATCTGGAGATAGAAGAGAAGGGGGGACAACGGCTACGACACCTGGCTCGGGAGACGGCTACTCCACCCGCTGTGGGTCGGCGGCACGGCGGCTGAGGAAGGCTGGCGACGTGCTCTGTTCACGCAAGAATTATTGTTCACTCCGTCATACTGTTCACGCCGGAATTACTGTTCACCACTGGAGTTATTGTTCACGTTGGCAGTCAGGGGAGGCTGGCGGCCGGCCGACCGGCGGTGGCACTGGGAACCTTGCTTTGATACCGTGTGAAATGTGGTGTTGCAATGCAACGTGCAATGCATCGTTGAGAGAGGCCATAGGCTTTCTCCCTTTTTATTAATAAGAGAAACTGGATAAATTACATAGAGGTCCAGTAGGATATAGAAATTACAAAATAGAATAAATATTAAATATATTAACAGTTGTCATGATGAGAAGCAAGCACACCAACGCAAAGCAACAATGGTCACCGCCGCCATGCTAAGTAGGGAAGCAGAATTTGTTAGGTGCAGACATCATGAGAAGTGTTTTTAGAAGATTAGGAAAACATGACGTTTTGTAATTCCATCTTACCTTTCTAAAGTTGTTCCCAAGAAATCATCTTTTAGCATATTAGGTGATTATAGGACAAGATTAGGGCATTTTAGAGCATCAATATACTAATATCAAAACTTGAGTCCATGTTTATTTAAGAGAGTGGGACATTATGATCAAGAATCGTTACTAAAGATTTAAGGAAGGCCAAAAAATTTATAATCACATTAGCAGAAAAACAGTCCTTGAAGATTCAATTTTTAGGCATGTTAATCCAGTTTAGAGCGAGTTTAGGGATTTCCGTGCACAAGTAGGCAAAATAAGCTCAACAAAAGTCATATCACTGGCCGCTAAGGATGCTGATCACAAGGTCCACATAAGAGAGCCACAAATAGTCTCCACGATCATAGATCAACCCTTCAAAATCTCTAAAACCAAAACTCCAAGCAAGATCTAAATTTTGCTAGGACAAAGAAAGGGAAATGAGGGTTCTTTAGTTGTATGGGCTAGGTTCCACCATGGAACTCCATTAAGCTCGGCCAAAGGAAGAAGATGAGGTGGGAACAACAAGAAAAGAGAGATCAGAAGATATTCTTACATGGTTAGGGTTGGACAAGAGGCCACCAAGCTTGGAAACACCTTAGAGAAGCTTGATCAACAACATGCATCAGCATGCATCACCATGCAAACCTCTATCCATGGCCATCAACCTCCTTGGAACTTCCATCAACCACCATGGGCCCCTCCATGTTTCATCGGCACTTGACGGTGGAAAATGAGCCTCTAGCTGATTGGGAGGGGTTCTAATAAACTAGAATGGGTGCAAATGTAAAAATTTCTCATAACTAGTTTCAAGAATTCCCATATGTCAACGCAAGACTTTCATTGGTCAAAGCAGTCTTTCCATTGACCATCGTAGCATTTTTATCAACTTGGGTGTCATTCTCATCAATCTACACAATATTTCCATTGATCTAGCACTTCTAATGACCTAAAAGTCCATTGATTGGCACCTCTCCTCAGCCAACAAGCTCATTGGTTCAAACTCTCGTCAAACCCCCTTAAGCATTGCCAGCCATCAGTCTATATGCTAGGATCTCCAACGGTTCTTCACCTACTGCCTCATCAGTCTACATAGTCATCTCCATCATTTGTGGGCAACTAGAACTCCATCGGTTTAGGCACATAGAATCTTCATCAATTCACATGTCCAAAGCCTCATCAACTGTCAAGCCTTCCTTCTCATCAGTTTTCAACTTAGAACTACCATCGCTTAAGAGGTCCAAAGTTCTCATCAATTGAGAGACCCAACACTCTCATAGGTTGTCAACCCAGAGTCTATTATGGTTGGAGTCCATTAGCCAACACTCAACAACCACACACTAGGCTAGGGTTGGGAGCAAGGGATGGAACCTTAATCCGTTAAGTTCAAAAGCATCCATATATAGAAGACAAAAATGATTCTAAAGAAATCATGATCAAAGCTATTGCATACTCAATTGACAATTAAACCCTCACATTTGTCCACAAACGTACATGAAATTGCAATATCAAGGAAATTAAGGTGTAATTGAAGTTAATTTAAAATGATCTTTCAAATTTGATTTTAGGGATTAACCAAGCACAAATATGAAGGAAAAGACAAGTTTTAACATATTACACACAATTTGGAATTAGGTCCTCATATTATAATGAATATACAATTAAGTACACAACTTGTAAGGAAACTTGAAATTAGGGGAACAAATTGAGCCAAATTTAAAATAATTCTTAACGAAATGATCTCAAAACTTACCTTAAAAAAATGATCTCAAAACTTAATCAAGCACACAATTATGGTAATAAAGAAAGATTAGAGAGAGAATAAGGTTAAGCTAGGTTCATGCTCTCACATAGATGATCTCCTAAAAGCATATTCCTTCATGTGTAGATGATAAATGAATTCAATATTTTTTATTGTAAATACATACATAAATGTTTGAGATTCTTAATAATATGTTAACCATATATTCTTGATGTGAAATCTTTGTATTTTAATTACTAGATATTTTCATGTTATCTTTAACCATGGATCCCCGTGATAGCTGGCTAAGAAAGTTGACACTCTAAGGTTAAACCCAAGCAGGGTGGCTGGTGTTTGTCCTTGATGAGTTGTGGTTTCTTTTATGGGTACGCTGAATGTATGTTATCATGACTCGTTATAGTCTTTTTGCTGGCTGAAGTGATAGGGTCTAGCCGATAGTTTGTTAGGTTTTCTTAGCATCTTAGTGAAACGTCTGTCTTGGAAAAATGAGATCAACGAATGCGGAAGCGATTAACTAGCAGCGGAATGATTAAAAATCACTAAAAATTAAAACTTTTTGGAAAGAGATCTTTAAGTAATAAAACTCTTTTATAAGAAAACAAGATAAATTGTTTACATCATGATTCATCATTACATCTCTGTAAAATCACATCTCAAGTGATTACATACATCAATTGCCCTGTCATTTGTGCAAGGCAAGATACAAAAATCTCGAGGCATTAAACCAAAAACCTTAGATCTACTGACTCCTAGGACCTGAGAGTACAGAGAGGACACATAGGACATACTATCTGCAAGACTTGACAGACAGTGTCTCCACCTGAGAATCATTGTTGTCCCTGATGTTGTTGTTGCTGTTGCTCACCCTCAGGTGGGTTCCTTCGTTCTCGACGTCCACCTAAAAAGTTGAATCCCACGGGGGTGAGACAATTGAATAATTGTCCCAGCGAGAGTTATAACTCTCCACCAAAAGCTTTGTTATTGCAATAAGGAATAACAATAAGCAATAAAAGTTTAAACATTCAACAGTAGGTTTAACTAAGTAAAGCAATATTCTCTTTAAGTAATCATTTCCATTATAACATAATTGAATATCAAAGCATATCTCAATAAGGAATATGAAGAACATGTATACTAGTTATTCAACCAAAACATTATAAACAATGTATTAGCAATCATTGTTTCTCGTAGTTCAACCTAAGCAGTTATGCTACACGGCTGATTATGTTTTTCAAACATTATTATGCCCTGAGGAGATGAGGTATACCGCTCATACTCCAACCGACCATTACAAAATCACATCGGTACCATACATAGGTCATCAAAAGAGCTAGATTCTTATGACCTCATCTTCCTCAGTCAGTATGAGGATCAGCATGCAGGACAACTCGTGTCTCTACTATAATAGCTTTCCAGGGTATTCTGGCAACTTCGCTATTAGAGTCACAGTGGCATTCTGTACTCTCTTCTCCATCGAGGGATTTCTTGATTATCTCTCACCGATGCGACATTAACAACATCATCGGGAGATTAGTGATACATCATCTTGGCATAACATATAATGAAGGACTGATGGATTAAGGTACATCTTACATCAAATCCTACACTAGGACGTAAGGATATTCACGTCCATAACCCCAACATACTCAAAAGTATGTTCTCCAGGAGTTCCCTTAGGAAAACCTGTTTCACCATCATTAAACTACTGACAATGATGGATCTATGATCAGGGCTCTACATGATTTGATTATACTTGATTATTTAAGTACATTATAGCATTCTTTTAGCATCAGGCATGTTTTCAAACATAAACCATTAAAACAACTGCTATAAAGGAAGAATACTAAATGTATCAAGTTCATTTCACATCAGTTATCATCGGGATATCAATCCTTAACCATCTCATCATTATGATTCAAAAACAGGGGTGTTCAAACCCTTAGATCATCATAAGTCATCTAACAGCATGACCTTGATTATAACAATGTAGATATTGCTCCTGACTCTTTCAGCCCATCAATCTCATATGTTACCTCTTAAACCAGGCAACATAGTATATCACTATTCATAAAGCTTATAACATGCTTTCAATGAATAAGACATCATAACCCTTACCTGGCTATGATCACTTCTTTATAAAAACTTGCATGGTTAATGCATTTGATAATAGGCAACTTATCTCTATATCAGCATATTACAAAATATAGATAATCTTTCAATTCAAGGGTTGTACCATTATGCCTTCAATAAGGTTAGGTTTTCCCTATTCATTTCAATTAGGGTTATTCAACCCCTTTATCTTAATTAGGAAAAGTGATTCCCTATTTCATACCTCAATCATGAAGTTTCATGCTTAAAAACATAACCCAGAATTAGGGTTTACTGTTCAGTTCATCATATCGCCCTAGATTAGGGTTTACTATTCACATTACAGTGAATTGAGATCATACCATCATCATGTATGAAAATTATTTCCATTAATGCCTTCAATTAAGTTAAGATTCATTAATCACCATAATTAGGGTTTCTTTGATCTCACTATGAAGGATCATACCCTAATTATGTATATTCATACATGTTGGAAGTATTTTACTTGATTCTCATTCATATTAGGAGTCTTCTCTCTCCTCTTACTACTAGATGATGTTTACATCTCTCATGATTAGGTTAGGTCAAATCAACCTTGATAACATAAGTCATGTCATCACCATTATGGTCATTAGGGTTTGCTTGATCAAGGGGTACTAGTCACACTAACCTATTAAGGGTACTTTTATAATGTTCACCATTGACCATAACATGCATCAACCATCTAATTACTTGTTCCCTTAATCACTTTAGGTATCTTTAGGTTAATCAACTACTAAACCATCTTGGCCACTAAGGCATCAAACATTATTGACTTTAATAGACCCCAAACGGTTTTGCACTTTCAACCTCCAAACGGTTTTGAAACCGCATGGAGTTGTTGATCGTTTGGTCCCTTTGACTTTCAAGACCGCATGGCCAAGTACACCATCAAGACTGTTTGCCCTAGGTGAGGTGAAGACCGTTTGGTCATGTTGGCCGTTTGGCCAATTTTGACCTTTGAAACCGCATGGACAAATCGATCTTGAAACCGCATGGCCACCAAACGGTTTGGGATCGTTTGGTACCAAACGGTCTTGAGACCGTTTGGTCCAAACACCCTCAAAACTGCATGGTCCAAAAAGTGCATCAAAAGTTCCAATTAAGTTAGGGTTTCCAATGTTGAACCCCCCAATCGATCATGCAAAGGTTAGCCACTCATCAATTGAGTCAATTAGGTTAATCCTAACTGATTTGACCCTCCATTGATCTTCAATTGGTCACCAATTAGGGTTTGGATCACTTGAATTAGGGTTTGGAAATGACCATCCTTCAACATACATCAACATGAGTCTAATTGATGTTGAACCCATTGAACCATCACTCAATTGGGTCATGAACTGACCCCAAATGGTCTTGGGATCGTTTGGACATCCTTCAAATGGTCTTGAGACCGTTTTCCCATTTCAACACCAAAAACTAAGTCATTCACTTAAGGGTTGAACCCTAATTTAGGTCATAAAAACAACACTCAATTATTCAACAACTAGATGTGATTGTACCCTCAATTGATCAACCCCACTTAACCCTAGACCTCCAAATGGTCTTGGGTGATCATCAAACGGTCTTGAGACCGTTTGGGTGATCCCCAAACAGTTTTGAAACCGTTTGGGCCACTCAACCCAAACTTCAACATGATTGCATTATTGAAATCAGCAACAAACCCGATTAGGGTTTAGGTGACTAATGTGCCTTCAATTGATGATTTACTTGGCATTAGATGATGATTTTTGGTGGGTGATTAGTCCATAATGTCTATAGAAAATCTCCAAACGGTCAACGCTTGGTCAACTCATCCAAACGGTCTTGGACCGGTTGCTCCCAAACGTTCTTGTGAAACCGTTTGCCCTTCAAACGGTTTTGAAACCGTTTACTTCCAAATGGTTTTTGCAAACCGCTTGGGCAAGAGGTGGAGGACCGTTTGTTAAAGTAAGATCAGGGTGAACTTTGTAATTAACACCACCTTCTACTACCTCAAGAACATGGACTGTTCTTCACGGTTTTGGTAGCAAGAACACATAGAAAATGTCTAAGGAAGGAGATTAAGCAACGTTTTCATAGAAAGAAGATGCATAAACAAAACTTAAAGGTTTAGAATTATAAAACCCGCCTTTGAATCTGATCTAGAGCTCCAATCTTCGTATCTTTAATGGTGGCTTGAGCTCCACAGGTCGTCCAAGGTCCATTCCTCAAGATTTGGATGGAGAAGATGGCTAGAAAGAAGAGTTATGTAAGGAAGACTACTAAACCAACCTTGTAGCAAGATTTCCTCCATGATTTCGAGTTAGATGGCAATCAAAACTTACCCAATTCAGTCTTGGCCGTTCTCCTCTACTCTTGAGCTCATCCTTAGTCGGACAAAGTAAAGAGATAAGAAGAGGAATGAAGGGAAATGATCCCTTTCTTTGTAAAAAGGATGTACTTATATATTTTGGGTATATTTTCAAGGCAAGGAAAATTATTTCCTTATTTCTCAAATAGGTCCCTCTCCCCTCCTTAGTCACGTTCCTCCCTTCTTACATTAAGAAAAACTCCTCCCTTATCCAAGTTTTAGAGGAAAAGAAGCCAAACGCCTTACTAAGTTGCACATATAAAAGGGTCCTTTTGTATAAAACTTGGTTATTAAATCATAAAGGTTATCTTTCTTATATGATTATTCAAATGAGGCGCCCTCCTCATCATCTTTACCCTACCTGATGCCAAGAGTCATGAAAGATACTCTAGAAGGTATATTTTACATGTTGCACCCTATGTTTTGGGTAAATTGCACTTTACACCAAAACTAGGTTTTAAAGCACAAGGATTGCTCTACAAGCTCTATCTTGGTGCCCAAGCTTGGAGAATCCATATTACTACATCATATTCATTATTATGATGTCTCAACACCAGAGGAGCATCTTAACATGTGAAATTTGCAAGTTAACCCCTCTAATTGGGTAATTTGCACATAAGTCCATATTTAACAAAACAATATTACAACATTGTTCATAAAGGACTGAAATGGAAATATATGTTCCTCAGAAGCTTTAATTACATATCAAAAGATAACCAAAAGTGTCTAATTACATAATTAAGCAAAACACCTAGGGTTAGTTCATAACCCAGGTCAGGGATGTTACAAATTATCCACCCCTTACAAAGATTTCGTCCCCAAAATCAACAAAACATATTAAGAGAAAAGAGCAGGGTATTTCCTTCTCATCTCTTCCTCTAGTTCCCATGTGGTTTCTTCAACACCACGGTGATTCCAGAGGACTTTTACAAGACTTATGTCTTTCTTTTTCAACTTTTTAAATCTTTTATCAAGGATTGACATTGGTCCTTCCTCATAAGATATATCATCATTCAATTCTACCTCCATAGGTTGCAGAACTGATTCTGTATCAGGGTGACATTTCCTCAGCATAGAAATGTGAAACATAGGGTGTAACCTATGTAACTCTGTAAGTAACTCTAGTTTATAGGCTACTTTTCCAATCCGTTCAATGATTGGATAAGGCCCCATAAACCTAGGAGCTAACTTCCCTTTCCTTCCAAATCTCAAAACTCTCTTCCAAGGCGAGACTTTGAGATACACTCTGTCTCCAACCTAGAATTCTAAGGGTTTATGACGTCTATCAGCATACGATTTCTGCCTATCCTGTGCAGTCTTTATATGTTGTTGTATTACTTTAATCTTTTCTGTGGTCTGTTGCACTAGATCAGGACCTAACAGCTGATATTCACCAGTTTCATACCAACATAGGGGTGATCTACAACGTCTACCATACAAAGATTCATAAGGTGCCATATCAATGCTATGTTGATAGCTATTATTATAGGCAAACTCTATCAAGCTTAGGTGTAGATCCCAACTCCCTATAAACTGAAGAACATATGCTCTAAGAAAGTCTTCCAAGGTCTGTATAGTCCTTTCTGACTATCCATCAGTCTGAGGATGAAAGGTTGTACTAAACCTTAACTGGGTGCCTAAAGCTTTGTGAAATCTCTCCCAAAAATGACTCATAAACTGGGGACCTCTATCAGAAACAATGGTGACTGGGACTCCATGCAGCCACACTATCTCTTCAACATACAAATGTGCTAGCTTCTCAGTAGAATAGGTCATTTTGACAGGCAAGGAATGTGTTGTCTTTGTCAACCAATCAACTATTACCCAAATGGAATCATGCCCTTTGCTTGTCTTGGGAAGGCCAACAACAAAGTCCATGGTTACATGATCCCACTTCCACTGTGGTATGGGCAAAGGTTGCATTGTTCTTGTAGGCTTCTGGTGTTCAGCTTTAACCTGCTGACACACAGGACACTGCATAACAAACTCAGCAACGTCTTTCTTCAAACCAGGCCACCAATACATATCTTTCAAGTTTTGATACATCTTGGTGCTTCCTGGATGCATAGCATACATCAAAGAATGAGCTTCTTCCAGGACTAACTTTCTCAAGTTATCTACATCTGGCACTATCATCCTCCCATGATAACAGGCTACTTGGTCATCTGAGTTATGGAAACCATATCGTTTCCCATTACCATACTCCGATCTAATCGGTTGAATTGCAGTATCAACTTGCTGGGCCTCCTTGATCTGTTCTCTCAGAGTAGGTTTTATATGCATCTCAGCTAACAACCCGACTAACAATGACACTTTCAGTTGTACATTGTCTTGCCTTAAGAAGATAAACATATCTCTCCTAGAGCACACTAAGGAATTTAGTTGTGCTCTATCTAAGGCTGGTGTTGCTGATTTCCTACTCAAAGCATCAGCAACCACAATGGCTTTCCCTGGATGGTAATCAATTGTACAATCGTAGTCCTTGATTAATTCCATCCAGTGGCGTTGCCTCATGTTAAGCTCATGCTGAGAAAAGATGTACTTTAGGTTCTTATGATAAATGAAAATCTGGAATGTTTCTCCATAGAGATAGTGTCTCCAGATCTTCAAGGCATGAACCACAGTAGCTAGCTCCAGATCGTGTGTCTGATAATTCTGCTCGTGTTTCTTAAGCTGTCGCGAAGCAAAAGAAATCACTTGTTTATCCTGCATCAACACACATCCAAGTCCATTCTTGGAGGCATCATAGAAAACTATATTTCCTTTCCCTTGCTCAGGTAACACAAGCATAGGTACACTCATCCATCTCTCCTTCAGCATCTGAAAATATTGCTAATACTTATCACTCCAAGAAAAAGAAACATCCTTCCCAGTCAACTTAGTCAAAGGTAAAGCTATAGAACTGAAGTTCTTAATGAACCTTCGGTAATAGCCAGACAACCCTAAGAAACTATAGATCTCCGTCGATGTCTTCGGCTGCTCCCATTGTAGAACATATTCTACCTTTTTAGGATCAACACGAATACCCGAGGCAGATATCACGTGTCCAAGGAAAGATTCTTTCGGTAACCAGAACTCACACTTGTTAAACTTAGCATATAGCTTGTGTTCTTTTAGCAGAGTCAGAGCCTGATGAAGATGTTGTTCATGATGTTGAGCATCTCTACTATAGATTAGAATGTCATCTATAAAGACAACAACACACTAATCGAGAAAAGGTCGGAAGATTCTATTCATGAGTTCCATAAATGCAGCTGGTGCATTTGTTAGTCCAAATGACATAACTGTGAACTCATAGTGACCATACCTTGTTCTAAAGGCAAACTTGGGTATGTCACTATCCTTAATACGGAGTTGATGATATCCCGATCTCAAATCTATGTTTGAGAAGACAATTGCACCACGCAACTGATCGAAGAGATCATCAATCCTCGGTAGAGGATACTTGTTCTTTATTGTTACTTTATTTAATTGTCTATAATCAATGCACAACCACATTGATCCGTCTTTCTTTTTAACGAAGAGGACCGGAGCACCCCAAGGCGAAGTACTCGGTCGGATGAAACCCTTCTCAAGCAACTCTTGCAGTTGTTTCTTGAGTTCTGCCATCTCAGCAGGCGCCATCCTATATGGTGTTTGTGCTATAGGTTGTGTCTGGGATCAAATTGATTTCAAAATCAATTTCCCGAGGCGGTGGCACACCTGGAAGTTCTTCAGGAAATACATCTTCAAATTCCCTGATTACAGGAACTTCGGCAGGGTTAGGACTATCCATGGTAGTATCTACCACATGGGCCAAGAATGCATGACATCCTTGCCTCATCATCCTCTCAGCAACCATAGTTGACACAAGACAGGTGGGTAGAATCTTTCTCTCTCCTTGAAAGATCCATGTGTCACTATCATTAGAAAACACAGCTTGCTTGGATTCACAATCCAAAACAACCTTATACCTTTACAAGGTATCCATCCCAAGGATTCTATCAAATCCTTGCATCTCAAGTGGTAGAAGTTCCACTTGAATGCGATGCTCAGAAAAGAAAAGGATGCAGGTAGAGCATACCTCCTGCAACACAGCAGACCCCCTCAATGGAGTTTCTAGCAACAAATTATCTGCCCTATGACTGACTGTCATATTGCAGTTACGAATCACCCTTCGAGTGATACAGGAGTGTGTAGCACCCGGATCAATCAAAATAGATACAATGCAGGATGTAGACATATCTAAATATAACAATTCCATCTGACCTGCCACAACCCGAGGGTTGATCACTGCATCAGGTGGATTCATTGCATAAAACCTTGCTATTGTCTGTGGTTAATTCGGTGCCGACGATCTAGCTTGGGACGCTTGTCCACGTCCTCTAGCTCCTCTTGGAAACTGTCTCCTTTTCGATCCTTGCTGACTCTGCCTCTGAGGTTGAGTTACACTTACTTCTCTGGCTCTGCAGTCTTTCATCAAATGTCCCATCTTCCCACATATATAGCAACTTTTGTTCATTTGTTGTGGTCTGGGTGACCCTGTTACCGACATAGATGTTGAACTCCGAGCTCCTTCTAGTGGTAGGCTTCGTCCTTTACCCCTATTCGACGTCCACTGTGTCTGGGTACTGGGTCTAGGTGGTGGCGTAGGCGCAGAAAACATAGGTTTCTTGAAATCTCTGGATGAAGATCCTTGGAACTGAGGATACATCCTCTTGTTCTGGGTCTGTCTCTTCTTTGCCATAACCTCTCTATCCTTCTGACAGATTCTACAAAGGTAGCAAACCTTTCTCTGATCTCTAGGGTAGACATGGGAGTAGTCAACTTAGCATTTAACCCTTTCTCAAAGTGCCTAATCCTTTCTTCATCTGTAGCTACCATGTGCAGACAAAATTGCAACAACTCCATGAATTTAGCCTCATACTCGCTAATGGTCATTGGACCTTGCCTTAACCTCTCAAACTGAGAGAATTTCTCATCCATAAATGTCTTAGGTAAATATCTATTGATAAATTCCCGTCAGAAAACTTCCCATGCAACCTCCACACCTGGCCTCTTCTGTTCTTCCATGGTCCACCAATGACCAACACTCCCTTTGAGAAGGTATACAACATGTTTAACCTTCTCAGCTTCTGGGATGTTTAGGATCCTAAAGGCCTTCTCTAGTTCAGTTAACCATAAGTCGGCATATGTGGGATCAGCTGTTCTAGCATACTCTGTGGCTCCAACTCGGCGAAGTCATTCAAACGTCTTTCCGATTCCTTGTCCTTCGGGAGGGGTAGGTGCCCTAGGTGCAAGTATATGCATCCTATCAGTTATGTGTGTCATGGCAATCATAAACTGCCCAAACATAGTCTGGACGGTTGGGTTCCCCATGTCAGTTGGATTGAACTGGGGTGGTTCAGGCACATGTTGCTCTATCTCTGGGTTTCTTGCACCTTCTCTGGGTGCAGCAACACTACTCTCTACAACATATTCCTCGTGTGGTCCAGACATCCTTAATCTCATCTTCTTCTCCTGAGGAGCAGAAGAGAGTATTAGATATACTGGAAGACACTAGAACATACTCAACATCCTAAGTCCTATGTCTTTGTAGACTCAGCGAACCAAGAGCTCTGATACCACTTATTGAAATGTCTGTCTCAGAAAAACGAGATCAACGAATGCGGAAGCGATTAACTAGCAGCGGAATTATTAAAAATCACTAAAAATTAAAACTTTTTGGAAAGAGATCTTTAAGTAATAAAACTCTTTTATAAGAAAACAAGATAAATTGTTTACATCATGATTCGTCATTACATCTCTATAAAATCACATCTTAAGTGATCACATACATCAATTGCCCTGTCATCTGTGCAAGGCAAGATACAAAAATCTCGAGGCATTAAACCAAAAACCTCAGATCTACTGACTCCTAGGACCTGAGAGTACAGAGATGACACATAGGACATACTATCTACAAGACTTAACAGACAGTGTCTCCACCTGAGAATCACTATTGTCCCTGATGTTGTTGTTGCTCACCCTCAGGTGGGTTCCTTCATCCTCGACGTCCACCTAAAAAGTCGAATCCCACGGGGATGAGACAATTGAATAATTGTCCCAGCGAGAGTTATAACTCTCCGCCAGAAGCTTTGTTATTGCAATAAGGAATAACAATAAGCAATATAATTTTAAACATTCAACAACAGGTTTAACTAAGTAAAGCAACATTCTCTTTAAGTAATCATTTCCATTATAACATAATTGAATATCAAAGCATATCTCAATAAGGAATATGACGAACATGTATACTAGTTATTCAACCAGAACATTATAAACAATGTATTATTAATCATTGTTTCTCGTAGTTCAACCTAAGCAATTATGCTACACGGATGATTATGTTTTTCAAACA
The DNA here is from genome assembly GCA_963693085.1 of Alisma plantago-aquatica. NCBI lineage: Eukaryota > Viridiplantae > Streptophyta > Magnoliopsida > Alismatales > Alismataceae > Alisma > Alisma plantago-aquatica. The sequence continues at coordinate 14,247,152 of OY856409.1, read as the reverse complement.
TTATAATGCCCTGAGGAGATGAGGTATACCGCTCATACTCCAACCGACCATTACAATATTGCATCGGTACCATACATAGGTCATCAAAAGAGTCGTATTATTATGACCTCGTCTTCCTCAGTCAGTGTGAGGATCAGCATGCAGGACATCTCATGTCTCTACTATAATAGCTTTCCAGGGTATTCTGGCAACTTCGCTATTAGAGTCACAGTGGCATTATATACTCTCTTCATCATCGAGGGATTTCTTGATTATCTCTCACCGATGCGGCATTAACAACATCATCGGGAGATTAGTGATACATCATCCCGGCATAACATATAATGAAGGACTGATGGATTAAGGCACATCTTACATCAAATCCTACACTAGGACGTAAGGATATTCGCATCCATAACCCCAACATACTCAAAAGTATGTTCTCCAGGAGTTCCCTTAGGAAAACCTATTTCACCATCATTAAACTACTGACAATGATGGATCTATGATTAGGGCTCTACATGATATGATTATACTTGATTATTTAAGTACATTATAGCATTCTTTTAGCATCATGCATGTTTTCAAACATAAACCATTAAAACAACTGCTATAAAGGAAGAATACTAAATGTATCAAGTTCATTTCACATCAGTTATCATCGAGATATCAATCCTTAACCATCTCATCATTATGATTCAAAAACAGGGGTGTTCAAACCCTTAGATCATCATAAGTCATCTAACAGCATGACCTTGATTATAACAATGTAGATATTTCTCCTGACTCTTACAACCCATCAATCTCATATGTTACCTCTTAAACCAGGAAACATAGTATATCACTATTCATAAAGCTTATAACATGCTTTCAATGAATTAGACATCATAACCCTTACCTGGCTATGATCACTTCTTTATAAAAACCTACATGGTTAATACATTTGATAATAGGCAACTTATCTCTATATCAGCATATTACAAAATAGAGATAATCTTTCAATTTAAGGGTAGTACCATTATGCCTTCAATAAGGTTAGGTTTTCTCTATTCATTTCAATTAGGGTTATTCAACCCCTTTATCTTAATTAGGAAAAGTGATTCCCTATTTCATACCTCAATCATGAAGTTTCATGCTTAAAAGCATAACCCAAAATTAGGGTTTACTGTTCAGTTCATCATATCGCCCTAGATTAGGGTTTACTATTCACATTACAATGAATTGAGATCATACCATCATCATGTATGAAAATTACTTCCATTAATGCCTTCAATTAAGTTAAGATTCCTTAATCACCATAATTAGGGTTTCTATGATCTCACTATGAAGGATCATACCCTAATTATGTGTATTCATACATATTGGAGGTATTTTACTTGATTCTCATTCATATTAGGAGTCTTCTCTCTCCTCTTACTACTAGATGATGTTTACATCTCTCATGATTAGGTTAGGTCAAATCAACCTTGATAACATAAGTCATGTCATCACCATTATGGTCATTAGGGTTTGCTTGATCAAGGGGTACTAGTCACACTAACCTATTAAGGGTACTTTTGTAATGTTCACCATTGACCATAACATGCATCAACCATCTAATTACTTGTTCCCTTAATCACTTTAGGTATCTTTAGGTTAATCAACTACTAAACCATCTTGGCCACTAAGGCATCAACCATTCTTGACTTTAATAGACCCCAAACGGTTTTGCACTTTCAACCTCCAAACGGTTTTGAAACCGCACGGAGTTGTTGATTGTTTGGTCCCTTTGACTTTCAAGGCCGCATGGCCAAGTACACCATCAAGACCGTTTGCCCTAGGTGAGGTGAAGACCGTTTGGTCCTGTTGACCGTTTGGTCCTGTTGACCGTTTGGCCAATTTTGACCTTTGAAACCGCATGGACAAATCGATCTTGAAACTGCATGGCCACCAAACGGTTTGGGATCGTTTGGTCCCAAACGATCTTGAGACCGTTTGGACTCAAACGGTCTTGAGACCATTTGGTCCAAATACCCTCAAAACCGCATGGTCCAAAAAGTGCATCAAAAGTTCCAATTAAGTTAGGGTTTCCAATGTTGAACCCCCTAATCGATCATGCAGAGGTTGCCACTCATCAATTGAGTCAATTAGGTTAATCCTTACTGATTTTACCCTCCATTGATCCTCAATTCGTCACCAATTAGGGTTTGGATCACTTGAATTAGGGTTTGGAAACGACCATCCTTCAACATACATCAACATGAGTCTAATTGATGTTGAACCATCACTCAATTGGGTCATGACCTGACCCCAAACGGTCTTGGGATCATTTGGACATCCTCCAAACGGTCTTGAGACCGTTTGCCCATGTCAACACCAAAAACTAAGTCATTTACTTAAGGGTTGAACCCTAATTTAGGTCATAAAAACAACACTTAATTATTCAACAACTTGATGTGATTGTACCCTCAATTGATCAACCCCACTTAACCCTAGACCTCCAAATGGTCTTGGGTGATCACCAAACGGTCTTGAGACCGTTTGGGTGATCCCCAAACAGTTTTGAAACCGTTTGGGCCACTCAACCCAAACTTCAACATGATTGCATTATTGAAATCAACTACAAACCCGATTAGGGTTTAGGTGACTAATGTGCCTTCAATTGATGATTTACTTGGAATTAGATGATGATTTTTGGTGGGTGATTAGTCCATAATGTCTACAGAAAATCTCCAAACGATAAATGCTTGGTCAACTCATCCAAATGGTCTTGGACCGGTTGCTCCCAAACGTTCTTGTGAAACCGTTTGCCCTTCAAACAGTTTTGAAACCGTTTGCTTCCAAACTGTTTTTGCAAACCGTTTGGGCAAGAGGAGGAGGACCGTTTGTTAAAGTAAGATCAGGGTGAACTTTCGAATTAACGCCACCTTCTTCAACCTCAAGAACATGGATTTTTCTTCACGGTTTTGGTAGCAAGAACACATAGAAAATGTCTAAGGAAGGAGATTAAGCAACGTTTTCATAGAAAGAAGATGCATAAACAAAACTTAAAGGTTTAGAGTTATAAAACCCACCTTAGAATCTGATATAGAGCTCCAAGCTTCATATATTTAATGGTGTCTTGAGCTCCACAGGTCATCCAAGGTCCGTTCCTCAAGATTTGGATGGAGAAGATGGCTAGAAAGAAGAGTTATGCAAGGAAGACTACTAAACCAACCTTGTAGCAAGATTTCCTCCATGATGTCGAGTTAGATGGAATCAAAACTTACCCAATTCAGTCTTGGTCGTTCTCCTCTGCTCCTGAGCTCCTCCTTAGTTGTCCAAAGTAAAGAGATAAGAAGAGGAATGAAGGGAAACGATCCCTTGCTTTGTAAAAAGGATGTACTTATATATTTTGGGTATATTTTCAAGGCAAGGACAATTATTTCCTTATTTCTCAAATAGGTCCTTCTCCCCTCCTTAGTCACGTTCCTCCCTTATTCCCTTAAGCAAAACTCCTCCCTTATCCAAGTTTTATAGGAAAAGAAGCCAAACGTCTTACTAAGTTGCACATATAAAAGGGTCATTTTGTATAAAACTTGGTTATTAAATCATAAAGGTTATCTTTCTTATATGATTATTCAAATGAGGCGCCCTCCTCATCATATTTACCCTACCTAATTCCAAGAGTCATGAAAGATAATCTAGAAGGTATATTTTACATGTTGCACCCTATGTTTTGGGTAAATTACACTTTACACCAAAACTAGGTTTTAAAGCACAAGGATTGCTCTACAAGCTCTATCTTGGTGCCCAATCTTGGAGAATCCATATTACTACATCATATTCATTCTTATGATGTCTCAACACCATAGGAACATCTTAACATGTTCAATTTGCAAGTTAACCCCTCTAATTGGGTAATTTGCACATAAGTCCATATTTAACAAAACAATATTACATCATTGTTCATAAAGGACTGAAATGGAAATATATGTTCCTCAGAAGCTTTAATTACATATCAAAAGATAACCACAAGTTTCTAATTACATAATCAAGCAAAATACCTAGGGTTAGTTCATAACCCAGGTCAGGGATGTTACACTTAGTTTCTTTTAGTGTTGTCAAATCCCCCTGTGTGGGGTAAAGACCCTTGGATATTTTGTTTATTTTTGTTTGATGTAATGGGGTGCCTAGTGCCCAAAGTTTTGGTAATACTAGAAACACACATTTTTGACCGACCAAAAAAGAAAATATCTAAGACTCTCCATCCTAGCCCACTTAAGCCTAAGTGCATGAAAAAAAAAACCAAACCTTCTCCAAATTCCACCTCTTATCCTCCACTACTCCTTGCCCTACCAACTTCATGTGGTTAAGCTCCAGCTACTACAGGAAAGCCATTGATGCCTTTCTTTAGAAACTATAGCAGCCATCATCAACAATATCATCTCCACCAACTGTTGTAGCATTCAGGGATTGCTGCATCAACCACAAGGAGGAAAGCAGTTGGATTCATCACCTTCTCTTCCAGTTCCATGTAACTTTTCCTCCTTTGCTTCCACCCTACTTCTTTGTCTTCTTACTTCTTCTTGTCCCCCTCTTCTTTTTCTACTCTAAAGTTGTAGTAGCTGAAAAAATGTTCCTTCACCTCCTCTTTTTTCTGCTCATGTGTCTGGTTCTCCCATCTACTTTTACTTCTTCCCCTGTTGTTCCTCTTCCCATTCCTGCCCCTCCTCCTTTTCAATTTGAATGTTGAAGCAACCAACAGATTGGCCCCCATCCCCCTCCTCTTATTTCATGTTGGACCTCCATGTCTCCTTCTACCTTCTCTTCCCACTCCTCACTTTTGTTTTTTCTCCTCCTCAAGGAAAAAGTACCAAGAGTATTGTCTCCCTATGCCTACTCTTTTTCTTTCTTCTCTACATCTCCATCTCCCCTCCTATTCTTCTGCCCCTTTGTCTTAAGTAGTTCTCCAATATATTCCCCTTCCTTTTCTTCCCTCTCAACCTCCAAGCTGCCTTCATTTTCCATCTCCTCCTCCACCACCACCAGCAACATATTTCCTTTGCCCCCTTCCCTTCTTGAAAATACATGTTGCTCACCATTAATTCCATCAACAATAAAAAATGTCCCCAAAATTCTATGATTCTTAAGTTTTACAATTCCATATATTTTTACCAGCAACAATTTTATAATCAATCAACTTAATATATGTTGTCATTTAATCCATAATGTCACTTGTGGATATGATGTTATATGTTGATTGCCTGTTGGATTTTGTGGTGATTTCCCCTGCGGATAATCTATTTAGATCATTTTTTATGTGTATACATATGCCATATTGTATGTCATAATATGTGATGTTAGCAAGTATATTAGCCTATTTAGTTAATATGTTAATTAGTTAGTGGGCTTTTTTGTCTCAACCCATTTAGTTTACTTGCATCCTAAGTCTTAGGGTTTCTCCCTTACTCATGTATATAGGACAAGGGTGTACGTCTTTCATAATCACTTCAAAAATCAATTTAATACAACACAATATTATTTTCCGCTTGGTACCAGAGCAAGTTCGCTCTTAGGGAACCCTATCCACTGGCTCTGCTTCCCTCTTCTCTCCACACATGCAAAAACGACCCTAGTCACCACCTCTCTCTCCTAGAGAGAGCAACAGAACTGGCACATCCGCTTACGGGTGGCTACCGCCATCTCTATCGCTTAGGTCGGCTGCTGTGCAGGCATCTCCCGGCCTCCATGGCTTATCTTCCTCCTTTCTTAAAAGATCCAATCTTCTTTCTATACGTCGGCGACATCCTTCCCGGATATCTCCAATTTTCATTTGTATCCATCCACCACCCATTCCCCTATCCTACGCAAGCAGCACAATCGTCAGCAACAATAGCAACCTCTGTCGTTGTCGTTCCCCAGGAAAAATAGCCACTATAGTTGTTGCCATCATCCAGGCCTGTTGTTGTTGACATCATCTATCAAGCCTTTGCAGCTGATTATGGAGAAGGCTCCGCACTTGGCTCCTTGAGCAGCTTTATGGCCTGCAACATCTCCAGATCTGCATAAGAGCATGTTATCATCTCCTCTGTTGCTGCTAGCCGAATGACATAACACAACCCCTTATGCTCCATTCTGTTGATGATGCCACAGTGCCATCGCAACCAGGTTGCAGCAAACACTAGCTGTTGTCATCATCTACACTTCTGCCCTCAGACTGGACCTCTCCTGACTGCCGCTCCACCCAACGTCGCTCACACCTTGCACCCACTGCTCTTCAGCCTGTTGTCAAAAAACCATCAGCAATAGCAAACGTCAAACTCCACCATCACCCCCAAGTGTTGTCTTCTCCCAGTTAATGGCGTCCTCCAAAAATTCATCTTAAAAAAATTGGATTAGATCCATTTAATTTTTCTAATCAGATCTTACATTGACCCATTTAGCATCTTCTCTCCAGTTATTGATTTTTTTTCTCTACCTACTATACATCTCAGTTTCATAGATTCCTCTCTTTTTTACAAATTTCTTTCCCACCCTTCCACCCATCATGTGTGTATCCCCTTTCCACGTGTGGGGGTCATATATCCCTTTCTCCACACCATATACTCACTCTCGTCGTATTTAGTGCGCGGGGGGGGGGGGGGTAGAGAGAAGAGGAAGAATATGAGAAGAGAGAGTGAGAGTATGAGAGAGAGTTTAAGGAGAAATGAGAAAATGATATATATTCCAGGCTACTATCTTCATGGATCTTTGTAATATGTTCTTCACTTCCAGACAACATTGAAGGATCTCCATTTCAACATTGACACTGAGCTTCTCACGTTCATACCGCATTATGTACCTCACGACAAGAGATTGTTTAGCATATTTTAGTCTCTTGCTCCTCCTCCTCCGATGTTAATGGTGGTTCATTTGATCATTCTTGTTGCATTCTCAAGAGACAGATGGGTGCTTCTTCAGACTTTCAGAAGCTCAACAATTTATAGCCTACATAATCTACATCTACAAGGTTGATTCATCCAAATTTATCGTCACCGAGCTACTTTAGAGTTTCATCTGTCATTTTGGCATCACCTTCCATTGATCTACTTGGGCCTTTACTTGATGGATGATATACTTTCTTGTCAAGCCTCCAAGGTTCATGCGCTAGAGTTATGGTACACACATCATATCATCATCATCTCGTCCAGTTTGTGTTCTTGCCACGTTACACATGTTTTTCAAACATTTTGAAGATTCCACTACTACTACATCGACATTGTGTATCCATGTTCATATCAATTAAGTACGCATTTCAGTAAAGATGGCGTAGTCATAGTATTGATGATCATATGCTCCAAGGTGGTGAATTTTTATTGTAGCATTCAGGTTCCATTCATCGGATGTTCTTCATTCCAGATGCACTCCAAAAGACTTTCTTCAAAACTTGAGGATCTCCAGCCTACTCCAAATAAAAGTGACGTCGTCATTAGATGATTTAGGGGGATATTGTTTAAGGGGGACTAACAAATTTTCTATGGGGAGTGACATTTTTCTTTTGTCATTTCTATCTTTCATTATGATTTTATCGATTCTTGTAACTCCAAGCTTGGATATGTGTTTCACCCATTCTCCATCTTGAGGGGGAGTGTTAGAGAGTATGTTTGCCTTTTTAGTTAATAGGTTAATTAGTTAGTGGGATTTTTTGTCTCAGCCATTTAGTTTACTTGCGTCCTAAGTCTCAGGGTTTCTCCCTTGCTCCTATATATAGGACAAGGGTATACATCTTTCATAATCACTTCAATAATCAGTTCAATACAACACAATATTATTTTCCACATGTTATATATATACACACACATATATATATGTATATTTATATGTTGCGTCCAGTGTTGTGTCTGTGTCCTATATATTTAGAAATCACTGTGTCCCATGTCTGTGTCCATATCAGTGTTTGTGCTTCCTAGATCTCTGACCATGGAATAGGGGTCGCACGGTTTGTCACAACGTTAAGATTGGATTGACTAGTGTGGTTTTGAATGAGATGGTGAGGACTAGGAGGTGGGTCGGAAAGGTAGAAGATGATTTCTAGGTCATCCAATCTTCATTGTGGGAAGGAGACTCACCGCTCACAAGACCAAATCCATGACACCTAGAGGTGGATGGCCCGGCCATTGAATCCTCAATCCATAATCTGTAAGCATCCAAAAAACACAATCAAGATAAGAGGATGTGTGAAAAAATTTAATGTCATTATTGGTTTATAAATATAAGTATGAGTGCCGCAATTGCAGCATCAAGAGAAGAAACATACTTCCTTTCCTTTTATTAAGAATAGAAGGAACAATTACATGGAGGTCCAACAGAATAGCGAAAATACATAATGAAATAAAATATGATATAAAATAACTATCTTAGCATTCCCTCTCAAGTTGGAGCGTGCACATCATGTATGCGTAGCTTGTTGCTAAGATGCTGAAACACTGTTGGATCCAATGGCTTGGTAAGGATATCAGCAAGTTGATCTCTAGATTTGACATGAGGAGTCACAACCTTTTTGTTCTCGATTTGATCTCTGAACAAATGACAGTCCACTTCTATATGTTTAGTGCGTTCATGAAAGATTGGATTCTTGGAAATATATATAGCATCATAATTATCACATCGAAGCTCTACAGGGGATGCTACAAGAATTTTTAATTCATAAGGAATAGACAGAACCCATTGCAATTCAGAGCAAGCATGAGCTATTGCTCTATACTCGAGCTCTGTACTAGAACAAGCGCAACATTTTGCTTTTTGTTTTCCAGGTGATAAGATGATTTTCTAGAAAAGTGCAGTATCTAGTTGTAGATCGCCTATCACTTTGATTTCCAACCCAATCAACATATGCATAGCCAATGAGAACAAGTGTAGAACTAGGATTTTTTGGTGTAAAGTATGTAATTTCTTTCCCATGTGCTCCTTTAAGATGCCTCAGAATGTGACAAACGGCTATCCAATGCGATTGTTTAGGTGAACTCATGTGTTGACTCACCACTGCTACAACAAAAGAAATATCAGGGTGAGTGATTGTCAAATATATCAATTTTCCAACTATCTTTCTGTAATATCCTGGATCAGAATAGTCAGAATCATCTGTATTTCCCTTCACATGATAGTCCATAGGAGTAGATATAGGTTTTGACTCGCTCATTCCTGTCTCATGAAGGAGGTCAAGAACATATATCCTCTGAGACAAATTAGTACCTCTATTTTATTGAAGTACTTCAATGAGCAGAAAATGTCTCAACTTGCCCAGATGTTTTGTATGAAAATGCCTTTGCAATCCATCCTTCGCATTAGATGTTCCTATAGAATCACTGCTAGTAATAACAATATCATCAACATACACAACAATAATAACGGATCCATTGGATTTGCTGGAGTATAACAAGGAGTGATTAATCACAGAGCGAGAAACCCATTTGTAAGATAATATCACTAAATTTATCAATATGAGAGATATATGTCTCTATAATGTTCATTTCCAGATTGGAAAGGGGACTGAAGTGAAATTGTGGAAGGATCCATGGTTTGAAGGGAGATTTCTATCTCAATGTGTTGAAGACCCCGACTACTTTCAACTTAGATCCAATCTTGGGCCTAATAGCAAGCTATCTGACATTATCATGAATGGAGTGTGGAAGCTCCTTGAGATTAGAGGAATTGAGCATATTCAAAATCTATGTAGCAGCGTTGAGCTGGGAAGTAGAGAAGATATATGCATGCTCAGGAAACTAAAAATTGTCACACTAAAAGACGCATGGGAGTTCTGCAGGACTAAACATGAGGTCTTGCCATGGACCAGGTGGATGTGGAAGAGTCGAGCGCCTAAAAGAGCAATACTATGCTGCTGGAAAGCTATGCACAGCAGGTTGGTTACTGAAGACTATATGCAGAAAATTGGTGTTAATCTAGCCTCAAGATGCAGCTTGTGCTGCAAAGAAGGGGAAACAAATGACCACATCCTGTGGAGATGTGAGTTTGCAGCAGAAATATGGAGCAGAGCTAAGCCTTTTTTATCCTTTATACCAGGAGATATATGGGAAGTGCACCTGCTAAAGAATAGAAACGAAGCTCTTCTTGCTATTCTTATCATTTATCACATATGGATACATAGAAATAGATGCATTTTTGAAGACAGTAGGAGCAAACCATACAGTGTGTGGCATTGCATAGATACTGATTATAGAAGCTTGCATAGATAATTTGCATCCTTCTTTTTGTCCTTTGATATCTATATTTATAGATGTATTGAGCTTTGCTCCCCTCTTGTAAATTTTGTGAGTAATGAAAGAGAAACGTGCTTAATGATAAAAAAATCACTAAATTTATCAAAGCAAGCCTGAGGAGATTGTTTCAGCCCATAAATGGATTTCTTCAGTCTGCACACCTTCTGACACTCCCCCTGAGCAAAAAACCCTGGAGGTTGCTCCATGTATGCCTCTTCCTGTAGATCACCATATAGAAAGGCATTTTTGACATCAAGCTGAAAATAATGGCCAATCACAGATGGTTGTAAGAGAGATAATTATCCAGACAAAATTAAGATGAGCTACATGTGAGAAGGTTTCAAAAAATCAACCACACATGTCTGAGTGTATCCTTTTGCCACCAATCTAGCTTTCAATCTTTCTACCAATCCATCTAGATTATGCTTGATGGTGAAGACCCACCTACATCCCACAACATTTTTATCTGAGGGCAAATCAGTAAGTTCCTACATATCATTTTGTAGAAGCACAAACATTTCAGAGTTCATAGCGTGTAGCCACCCACTGTCTCTTTGGAATAGTCACAGAATCAATCCCAAGAGCAAAGGAGTGAGCCTTCTTAGATAAGTTGGATAAATAGCAAACACCTATAATAGGATGACGAATAGTATAAGAACAAATACCTTTACGGACAGTAATGGGAACATCAAGATCTGAAGGATCATCAAGAATCTCTTGAGTAGAGGAATATAGTGACAGCTTAGGGAATGGAGTCGCTATCTCATCATGGTCTTGTCGTCCTCGTCTGTGATACACATGTGAGCATTGTTGAATCAAAGGAGTAGAGGATGGAACATTTCCAGATGGTTTTCTAAATTATAGTATCCTCAATTATAACAGGTGGCACTCTCTCACTCATTTTTGGTAGCACTCTCTCAAAGAATTGCTACCCCTTACAGTGAACAACTTGGGAAATATGGAGTTGACTCATTGAAGGTGACATCCCTAGACACAAACATACGATGATTGCTAGGGCAGTAGCACTTGTAACCTTTACTGGTATTAGAGTACCCAAGAAAGATGGTCTTAACTGACTGAAGAGATAATTTATCTGCCTTGGGATAAAAAGTGTGAATAAAAGAGGTACAAGCAAGCACTCTAAGAGGAACGAGGAACGACTCATCATTAGGGGCATTAGATTAAAACATTATTGTCCCGACAATGTCAAGGAGATGACGATTTTTCCTCTCAGCCACCCCCATTTGTTGTGGGGTGTGAGGACAAGATGTGCAATACACCATTCCTACAGAACAACAAAAATCATCCATAGCATGTTGAATATATTCCAAAGCATTGTCAGATTGAAAATTTTAAATAGTGCATTTAAATTGAACCTTTATTTCTTGATGAAAATGTTTAACAATGGACAATGTAGACTCTCTATTTTCAACAGATACACCCATGTCATACGATAAAAATCATCCACAAAGGTAATAAAATATTGATATCCATTGTAATCGCTTTCCTTTACAGGAGCCCAAACATCACTGTGAACCAAATCAAAGGGGCGCAAGGCCTTTTTATTGACAATACTAGGGTATGACATCCTATGATGTTTGCTTAACTGACATGATTGGCGCTCTAAGGAATATATTTGTGATAAAATGGATCTAACTTCTACACACTCTCCAAAGAAGGACGACAATATATAGTGCCACAGTAAGGGAGAACCACCCAAAAGGACCGCAGGGGCAGCTGATACTTGATGAGGTAGACCTGCACCATGAAATAGGTAGAGATCACCTTTCCTAGGCCCCCCACCAATCGTCCTCAAACTCTTGAGATCCTGTAAAACAAAGAAAGAAGGGTAGAATTATACATTTTACATTATCAATCAATTTGGCAACAAAAACAAGATTAAATAGAAATTTAGGTAACATAGTGTATAGATCGAAGGTCAATATTAGGAGTCAAGGACACAGATCCACTAGCTAACACTCTCTGCACTGATCCATCTTCTAATGTCACATACTAGTGTGGAATATGTGAGTCTGTGGAATGAAGTAGTGTCCTCATACCCGTCATATGCTGTGAAGCTCCAAAGTCAACCACCCATGAAGGAGAGGAACTGGAAGCCCATAAAGAAGATGCATGATTACCAGTAGTACACACCAACTTGGCTAGAGGAGGAGAAGAGCCCATACTCAAGTGTTGGGTATCCATGATGAATCTATCATATTCCTCCTTGGTAAGAGTGATGCCAAAACTCAAAGCATGAGGCTCAGAGGACTCAATATTACCATTAAAGTTAGTTGTTCCCACTGGTGGCACAGAAGGTCTACCATGATTCTTCCAACATTTCTCCACAGTCTGTCCCATATGGTTACCAGAATGTGCACTAAGGTCGTGTGCTGCCTCCTCAACCTGCATATGTATGGGCCCCTCTAACTGCAGTGACAACGGATGCATGAGATTCTCCAGGAGAGGAAACAACTGTAAAATTAACTGGCTCAAAGTTGGACTGCATAATTCGTGAATAAGCTTCCTCCAATCTAGGAATTTTGTTAATAGCCAAGATAACACTACGAGTTAAACTAAATGAAGAAACTCATACTGAATAAGAACTTTGTTGTGACAAAATAATCCCTATCCATGACTTATTCTTGGATGGTCATTGGATGGTAAAAACTCAGTTCTTGATCAATAGCTTGGATCACGTCAAAGTACTCTTCTAACGGTTTATCTCGCATATGTTCTATAAATAAGTGGTCATATATCATAAATTGATGAAGAGTGATCTTTTGTTGAGAATAATGTTTTTCAACTACATCCCAGATTTCCTTTGCAGTGGAGTAGAACATGAACATAACAACAATTCCTAGGCCATGCTCCCCCACAACAATGCCTTCACCAGACTGTTATGACGCTTCCATTACACATGGCCTTTGTCAGTGACTTCAAGAGGATTAGAATCAACATGATTTGCCTTATCTCAAGACTCCAACACGGTATGAAAGGCGCTCATATATAGTAGATAACTCTTCCCGTTCATCTTGATGGAGGGATTTGTGGCGACACATCCCGCTATCACACAGACAACGAGGTGCCTCGCGAAAACGTGTGGAAGACACCATAATCCACTAATTACTAAAAACACGGGTTAATTAAAATCAATTGCAGAAAGCAGATAAACCAAGAAACTATTACATTCAGATCCTCATCCTGCAAGAAAAATAGGTTATATAAACATTTACAAGTCTTGATATGTGTCCACAGCTTAGGAGATCAGCTGTCTAGTCATCATATGAGTTCATCACCTGTTTATATGTACATAACGGCCCGCATCTGGCCAACAACACGATATACAAAGATTCATCTGCTAAACATCATTAAACAACGTCAAAACGCCTCCAAGGACCTGAGAGTACAGGGATGACTCTAAGACTCTACTACAAAACAACCAAAACAGCAGCATGTCCATCTCTTGCCTTCTACTGCTCTTCTTGCTGCTTGGCCGCAACCCCGCGACCACCGCCACGTCTAGCTCGAACACCTAAAAAGGGTGCAAACCAGCGGGGTGAGACACACAGTCCCAGTGAGAAACATAACTCCCCGCCGAAACCATAAAACCATAGAAGGATTAAAGCAATAGCAGCCGATAACTAATAAAAGGTATAGCAAGAGCAGTCTATATAGCAAGGCTATTCATACCATCAAGCTTACCAAGTTGTACGGAAGGCATATACCCAAGTATTTCTTTATGGAACATGATTGACAAGATAAGATTTATGAGATCTTACCACATAACATAAGGAACGTATAAGTAACTGCAAGTATAACAAGATCAACTACACAAGCAGGGACTCAATCAATGTTCTGTATTTTGCCTTAAGCAATAAATACTATTCCGCTGGATTAAGTATTATTGTGACCTGAGGAAGTGAGCCGTACCACTCAAATCCAACCTTCGGTTGCGAAATCCAAGTAGGTGCCATACAAGGTCAATGGAAGAGCCGGACTCCACAACCTCCCACCACGTGGTCAGTGCATGAGTACAACACAAGCAGGACCGCAGTCTCATGCTTAAGTGGCCTCAACCACAGGGTCAGTCTACCCTCTTCCTAGCCCGCCTTGGTACATGTATTGGTGCTAGTGAAACTGAGCCACGAGCCTGTTCACCGTGCTCTGAGCCATGAACGCATTCATGCTCCTATATCACATATCTTGAGCCATGGGCTTGTTCACCATGCTCTTAACATATTGAGCTACGGGCCTGAAACCACACTCTAGAGTCTACAACCAAAGTTGCACTTTTACCTCCTCACTTTAGGCTAGGAGAAACCTCGCATACTCAACAATATGCGCTCTGGGTTAACCCGCAAGAGAACCCATTTCACCATCACCAGCTCCTGACGATGATGGATCTATGGCCAGGGCAAACTACATGATATATTCTGTTGTGATTAGTTAGTATGTTTTAAGTGGGTTGTTGGGGCAACCAAGTTGTAACACATGCATAACATAAAGCTACATCATTATTACCACCATCATGTTATTCTGGGATCTCAATCCCACATCACAAGGAACCACTGCCTCAAAAAGGCATTCTCATTGCTGGGGAATAACCATCCCAGATCATCATCAGAGGATAACACATCAACTTAGGCACTTTAGCCAAACTCAGGTCCTCAGACCAAAACACATCATGCATGTTATCTCATCATCAAGAGTAACCATCAAAGCAGTGTTACTCAAACATATATACCTCATAGCCCTTTACCTGGCTATGCATCTGTATGAAACACATGCAAGATTAGTATACATAGTTATCCTGGATTAACAGAAAGGATCATATCATCAAACATAAGGCAACATTGATGCTTATATGCTTTATCATTCATGCCTCAACCTGTGACCATAGACATCGATCATATCATCATGTGAAGCAACTCATATACTTATATCACTTACTCCTCATAATATAAGCATACATGATTCAGATATGTCATGTTTACATATGTGCGTTCTACTATAACAACCACCTTACCATTACCAATCGTGTCAAGGGTTTACAACCATAAACCAAACGTGATTACATGAACAAGATCTAGCATATAGGTTTTACAGAAGGAACAAGACCCTCACTAGAAGTGCCCACTACCCTCACAAGAAGTGTGACGGGTAGGGCACCCTCACTAAAGGTAGTATTGGGCAGGGTACTTCCTCATATCACCCAACACTCTAGCCCCATATCGGCCAAGCAAGCCAGCCACATATCGCCCAAGCACTTAGCAAAGGTAACGGGCTACCACCTTAAGATGTATCGAGAAACAAGGACCCAAGACATAACGTGCACATGCATAACGTGCAACAAGTCATGCACCTATGTGTATCGTGCAACATGTGTCATGCAACCACATGTGTATCGGGCATCCATGTGCAACAGCTAGGGTTACTATCGGGCATCACCACTATGTCATGACACCCCGCATAGTGCTAGCCACTAAACTCCATATCATCCAAGGTGTAACGGGCACTAGGTTACCACCTCAGGCTAGATGTATCGGGCAGGCCACTCAACAAAGCATGATGCCCAAAGATGCAAATAAAACGGGCGGCAAAGGAGCCTGTCATTCAACCATCCTAGCCTCGACCTATCGGCCAACACACAAGGCAAAGACTGTGGTGTGATGCCCAACACAACCACAACATGTCAACCAACACTCTAGATCAAGAGGGGTAATGGGCAACATCACCTCAAGACCCTATCGTGCAAGATGCAACTCCACAAGTTTGTCATCAACCTCAAGCACAAGGGAACCAAACCCTAATGGATCAAGAAGATGGCTCACCTCTCAACAACCAAGATAGAGGGGTCTTGCACAACATCTTATCACCAATCGGGAAACCACAAGGATCAACCAACAAAGGTCTACAACCACCACAAAGCTCACCTCTCGAATCCATGGTGAGAGAAGGGTGTTGCTCAAACAACTAGAACACAAGCGCACCTCTCAACTTAAACGAGAGAGGGGTATTGCCCTTATCACTAGAGTTCAAGCTCACTTCTCTAGAACAAGGAGGGAGAGGGGTGTTGCTCAACAAGAAACCCTAGAACATGGTTCGGCCAACTGGATGCAACTAAGAAAGAAAATAAACTAGCAACATATATAACTGATTATGATCATAAGAAACATACAAGAACATAAAAGGTAGTATAGTTAGGGTTAGGAGTTATGTAACCCACCTTAAGAAAGCTCCAAGCTCCAAGCACCAAGCTTCCAAGCTCCACCACAAGAAGAAGAACAAGGCACTCTAGGGTTCGACCACCACTAGAGGAAGAAGGAGACTCCAAGATAAGTATCAGCCACCAAGCTTGCAAAGGAAGAGGGTGTCGTGCACCAAGGGAGAGGGGAAATAAAGGAACTAAAGGGATCCTTAGCAAGAGAAAGGGAACACATATATAGGAGAGGATGGAGGAGAAACCAAGGTAAGACAAGGCAAGGTGTCGCCCACCTAGGGACACTTGTCCATGAGAAAAGCCACCACTCTAACATGCCCTAAACACATGTCCAAGGCCATTGCCACATGCAGACATCAAGTGCCAAGTGTCCACTAGTGGTGACACAAATGAGGTCAAAGGGGTCCATGGGCGACACACCTCCACACCATGCCTGACACACAACCTAGGGTGACACACCACACGCCGACACAAGGCACTCTGCCTGACACAAGGTCCAACAAGGCAAATGCAAGGAACAATAAGGCCCAACAAGGCTCATCCAAGCCCAAGGCAACACAAGCAACGAGCCAAACCTTTCCTCTCAACACCAGAGGAAGCAAGGAGAGGGAGGAACACCTCAAAAGATGACAAACTTGCCCACAAACCCTAGACTTAGGTTAATTGCAAGTAGCACCTCCAGCTCTCAACAAAGCACCAACAAACCCTAATCACCACTAAAGGTGATTAGCAAACAACTAAGCATCACGGTTAAGAAAAGCAAATAGGATAATCCCTAAACGGAGGTCAGGGTCCTTACAAGCTATAACCCCCTACAGAGGGATTCATCCTCGAAATCCGAAGAGAAAAGTGAGGGATACTTCCTCCTCATCTCTTCCTCAAGCTCCCATGTGGCTTCCTTAACGCCACGATGATGCCAAAGAACCTTCACAAGAACTAGATCCTTCCTCTTCAGCTTCTTAACCCTTCCGTCAAGGATTATCATCGGACCTTCCTCGTAGGTCACATCTTCATCAAGCTCAACTTCGACTGGCTGTATCACTGTTCTAGTATCCGAATGACTTTTCTTTAGCATACTGACATGGAACACTGGGTGTAACCTGTGCAACTCTGGCGGCAGCTCTAACTCGTAAGCTACCTTGCCCATACATGCTATGACTGGGTATGGCCCCATATATCTGGGTGCTAGCTTACCCTTCCGGCCAAACCTTAGCACACCTTTCCATGGCGAGACTTTAAGATACACCTTGTCTCCTACCTGGAACTCCAAAGGTCATCGACGATTGTCTGCATAAGACTTCTGCCTGTCATGTGCCGCTTTCAACTGTTGTTGTATCACCTTGATCTTTTCTATTGTCTGTTGTACTAACTCAGGACCCAAAAGCTGATATTCAACGGACTCATACCAACATAAAGGAGATCTACACTTCCTGCCATATAAGGCCTCATAAGGAGCCATGTCAATGCTCCGCTGGTAACTATTAGTTTAGGCAAACTCTATCAAACTGAGGTGTATATCCCAACTGCCTAGGAACTACAAGACACAAGCCTGAAGAAGATCCTCAAAAATCTGAATAGTCCTCTCAGACTGTCCATCTATTTGTGGGTGGAAAGCGGTGCTGAATCTCAACTGTGTTCCCAACGCTTTGTGCAACTGTCCCCAAAAATGACTCGTGAACTGAGGACCTCTGTAGGAGACTATCGTCGCTGGAACACCGTGCAAACATACTATCTCATCTACATATACGCGAGTGAGATTCTCGGCTGTATGTGTTGTTTTTACAGGTATGAAATGGGTAGACTTCATCAATCTATCCACTATTACCCAAATGGAATCATGATTCCTAGTTGTCTTGGGCAGACCAACTACAAAATCCATGGTTATATGATCCCATTTCCACTGCAGTATTGATAGGGGTTGTAACGTACCTATCGGCTTCTGATGCTCAGCCTTGACTTGCTGGCATACCGCACACCTAGCCACAAACTCAGCTACATCTTTCTTTAAGTCGGGCCACCAATACAAGTCCTTCAGATTATGATACATCTTGGTGACTCCTGGATGCATAGCATACATCGATGTGTGTGCTTGCTCGAGCACTAGCTTCCTTAGATCATCAGCATTGGGGACCACCATCCTATCTTGATAGCAAACTAGTCCATCCTCGGACTCATGGAACCCATCACGCTTTTCGCTACCGAACTCTGACCTAATCAACTGCACTGTATCATCTGTATGTTGTGCATCTTTGATCTGCTATCTCAGCGTAGGCTTGACTTGCATATGTGCTAAAAGTCCAGCTAACAAGGAAACTTCCATCTACACATTCATCTACTGCAAGGAAACAAACATATCTCATCTATGGCATACCAAGGAACTCAACTGTGCCTTCTTTGAAGGAAAAGAAGAAGACTTTCGGCTAAGCACATCGGCTACCACATTCACCTTACCAGGATGATACTCGATGGTGCAGTCATAATCATTGATTAGCTCCATCCAACGATGATGTCACATGTTTAGCTCATTTTGCAAAAAGATGTACTTTATATTCTTATGATCTGTAAAGATTTGGCATACCTCCCCATAAAGATAGTGTCTCCAAATCTTTAACGCATGAATCACTACTTCCAACTCCAAATCATGAGTCAGATAGTTCTCCTTGTGTTTCTTAAGCTGTCGCGAAGCAAAAGAAACCACATGATCTTCCTGCATCATCATACAACCTAAACCTTTCTTGGAAGCATCACAGAAAACAACATAGCCCTTTCCAGGATCTGGCAGCACTAGTACTGGAGCACTAGTCAACTTCTCCTTCAAACTTTGGAAATCTTGCTGGAAATGATCATTCCAGACAAAAGGTACATCCTTTCTAGTCAACTTTGTCAGTGGCTATGCAATCGTACTGAAGTCCTTGATAAACCTCTGGTAGTATCCAGCTAAACCCAGGAAACTACGAACTTCTGTCGGCATCTTTGGATGTTCCCATTCTACAACGGACTCCACCTTCTTCGGGTCCACTTTAACTCCTTTTGCAGATATCACATGACCTAAGAAAGTTACTTCTTCCAACCAGAACTCGCACTTACTGAACTTGGCATACAACTAATGTTGGTGAAGAAGAGTCAACGCTAGTCGAAGATGTCGCTCATGCTCTTTCCTGTCCTGATTATAGATCGAGATGTCTGATGAATCCTCTAGATTCATCATTACAGTCCCCAATTCTAGGATTTTATACCTCTTTATGACTAAATCACCCTTGATTTGATTTATTTTGAGTATTTCTTCGCTCTCTCATAAATAATGCTTAAATAGTCCTAATCACTAGTTTATTTGATGCTATTACCCCTTACACACTCTCTTTTCTCTCTACAGATCACTCTCAATCATCCTATCAAATATCAACAACTCACAACTGTGTGTTCTGTCCCCAAAGCCCCAAGCTTGTGCAACAAATGATCAAGATCACGAAGCAGAACAATCTCCACGACCGTGTTGGTCACGCCACGTCCGTGGCACATCGCCAACAATGTCAATCCTCCATCCGCCACGACCGTGTTGGTCACGCCACAGCCGTGGCATATCGCCCCACAGGGCCAAGTTCGCACCTGCCACGCCCGTGCAAGGCAGCACAGCCTTGGGGTTGTAGCCTCACCACGACCGTGGTGGCACACCACGGCCGTGGCACATCACCCCCAGGACCAAGTTCTCACCCACCACGCCCGTGCAAGGCAGCACGGCCATGGGGCTGTAGCTTCACCACGACCGTGGTGACATGCCACGGTCGTGGCACGACGTCACCAGGGCCGAAGTTTTCACCCACCACGCCCGTGCAAGGCAGCACGACCGTGGATAGCAGCATCACCACGACCGTGGTGCCTCAACACGGTCGTGGCGCGTCGTCCCCTACCTCCCGACGCTGCTATCTCCTCAACCTGCTGCTCCAAAGCTCCATGGCCACTGGCATCACCCTCCTCACCTAGAGTACTGCCGACCTGCAACGCCTCACAACCCCAGACTGCTTGGAAGAGCACAAAGTCCCATATGGTTTGGAGGAGCTCACAACCCTAGATCGTTTGGAGGAGCTAATGATCTCAGATCGTTTGGAGGATTGGATGCTCGAGGTCGTTTGGGCGTCGTTCAATCAAGATCACAGAAGAACGTAGGTCACTTGGCACCATGGTCTACAGATCATTTGATAGCAAATGGTCTACAGACCGTTTGGTAGCAAACGGTCTCCAGACCATTTGGTATAAAACGATCTCAAGACCATTTGGTAGCAAATAGTCTCCAAACCGTTTGGTAGCAAACGGTCTCCAGACCGTTTGGGATGCTATTTTTCAAGACCGTTTGGTAAAACCGTTTGATGCAAAAAGGCAGCAAACCATTTGGGACCAGACATGTGCCTATAAATAGGACCAGCAGGGTACCCAGTTGCAGACCAGTTTCGGGGGACGCCGCCAGGCTGCCCGAGCACAGTTTCTGACCAAATTTCACCCACAGCCCCAGGATCCGGGTCTGAATATAGATCTGGAAAGCTGCTAGACTGGGGACAGATCTAGAAGGTTGTTCCATCACCATCTCACCTCCACCATCGTTCTACCATTGTTCTACCTCATTCTACCCGTGTAATCCCGGAGATAGACACGACGATCGAGGCGGAGAGACAGGCGTCATCAACCACAACAGAGCAGTCCTAGAGACTGCGACGATCTACACCGAGCTGTCACAGATCTACTCTTCTGCCCCGATGATGCTTTCTTTATCTCTCTTCTCTTTGTTGCTCCCTCTATGAGGAGCGAGTAGTTCCATTCACTGGGGTGCGGGGACTAGCCCCGCTGCCCGTGTTTTGTAACTTGTACTAAAAAGATGTTATCATTCCGATTCAATACTAAATCATTTCATACATGCTTGAATGTTGGCCGCATTCTTGTATGCATCTATTGTATTTCGTTGTGGTTTGTCTACGACCGCTCTTGAGACTCGAATACCGATTTAGTTTTGGTTTCTGGTGTGTGTATCCACCGCGCATCCATTTCGATATCTAGGAACGTTTACTAAGGAGTGGAGTAAACTCACCTCCATCGTTGTACTTTTGTACTATGAAATGGAATCAGTTGACGTACAAAAGTGCAACCTTGACAGGTCGAGGAACACACTCTGAGGAGAGAGTGGTGCAAAGTACTTGATCGTTTGTTCGGGAATGGCTGAAGTTGCAACACTCTCATGTTTCTCGTAGCTATATCCTCGAAAGAGGGATAGTCTATAAGGATACTAATCGATTTGGTAATTATCACTCGCTTGTTAGTTTTCCGATGCACATTTCACGAGGTTGAGTAATATTTTCTCTTCAGATACTACATATCTTCATTGACACGTAGATATGTACCCGATGAGAGTTACTCAACCTGTGAAGGATGTGTGCATTACTCTTGTCCTATAAGACATCGGTATTGTACAACATCCATGTATCTTGCTTACAAGTCTTGCTATGTTTGGTACAAGTACAATCCATGTGTAGTGGTGGTGAATACCCGTATCACCCCAGTGATCCATCATCTTTTGCTAATCTTAGATTTTAATTTAGTTTTTATTCTTGCCTTTACTTTTGCATGTTTAGGTTAAATCACTCAAATCAAACTTCTGGTCTTAGATGATTAACTTAGATTGATACGAAACAAGGAAAAGACACTCAGATTCTTAACATTGTCCTTTGGGTTCGATCCTAAATCTGTACTATGATAAGGCTTCCACACTCTTGTGGGGTTGGAGCATTTATCTAGCACCAGTTGTAGGTAAACCTAGAGAGAACATCAACGCCCTAGGGTTTTTGGTGCATATTAGGACTTCCATTGGAAGAGTAATCTTTTGGTGTAATTTTTAGCTCCATCAAAAAATGGTGTCGTTGTCGGGGACAACGGTATAAGAATTGTCTTTTTCGAATTCCGTGTCGATTTAGGTTTCTCTAGGGTTTTCCATTTTCTTTTCAAAAACCTAAAAAGTGAAGGGCTTAATCTCGCATATCTTCTTGGATTTGAAATGGTTGGTCAAGCCTGACAAACTCTTTCTTTGATTTCAGGTACTAACTCTCTTCAAGATGAAGCAGTCGACACCACCAACCGTTAGATGTCAACTATGTGGTGACTATTCTCATGCATCGATTTACTGCTTCAATGTCCCTCCTCTCTACGTGATGGCTCTGCGTCAAGTAATCATGAATCAGATAGCTGGGAAACTCAAAGCAGCCTCTTCATACAACTATGGATACAACGCAAGTTATAATCTGTATCACCCTGGAGGCTACTACGAAAAACTTAACTATGGTGGATTTCAAGATGTAGACTGCAATGAAGGAGGGAACCTGGAATACAATGCAAATCGATACTATGATGAGGAGAGTTGTTATCAATATCAACCCAATAGGCGCAGTGAAGAGCCTTTTCATGAAGATCAACGCACATCGATAGAAGAACTACGTGCTTTACAGACGTCGGTGGCTCAACAACTAGCTGATCAGACAGTCGTGATCAAGAAGTTGATAGCCGATCTTGATCAACTTATCGACTCTCCTGAGCAACATGTAGAACAACCACATATTTCAACTAAGCACATCCCTAGTCCACATGTTGAAATCAATTATGATGATGATTATGGAATCATGTGGGATATGCCTTCCAATGATCTTCATGTATCAGTGCAAGGTGAGGAATCATCTTCATAGTTAATAATTGAACCCAAGGATGATTTCTTCATAACATTACAAGAGAAAGAATCATCTTTCGAGCTAAGACCTGACTCAGAAAGTGATTCCTACACTATGCCCTTAGGTGAAAGATTGAGTAACCAATATGAGGATTTTCTACAGTCAGGAGATCAATGGGGGATAAACTTCAATACCTACCCACCTTCTGACTTCATAGACTCAAATCCAACCATTGAAGAGCAATTGGCAATAATCAATTCCCTCAATGACAAAATCTTTTCAACTTCAATTGTCTCATCAATAAACTCCGTAAAAGAAGGATTGATGTCGTAAGGACTCTACACTCCTTCGCAGTCAGACTCGGATGGATATGTGACCGATTCAGACAAAGATACGTCTTTCATACATGAGAATCAAATGTCTCCATTTTTGGAACAAGATCTGAACTATCCTTATGAAGAAATTTCTAATCATTCGGCTGATCTAGGGACAGACTTTGAGGATAGAACTGATCAAGATCTTGATTCAGAAATGGACCATACCACTCTCACTGATGAAACAGAATCAAGGGAGGATGACAGGTTTCAAGATGACAATCCTATGATAGGTCCTTTTCATGAGATGATGTTACCTAAATTACCACCACCACAAGAAGTCCAGACGGAGCCAGTCTTCGAATAAGAGCATGATTTTTCTATTGAAACCACTCTTAGTCACTTGAACGAGATGATAGTGCACTATGAAGAGAAACATGAGCCATCTCTTGACTTTGGAATGGATTACGATATTACCGTAAACTCTTGTAATGACAAAAAGGACCCTTGGGAAGACATCAAGTCACAAACCTATCCCTCTATAGTCACCCATCCCTATGAAGAAGCCCCTCCTGATATTCAAGAAACTGAGATATGCCCATTACCTGAGCTAGGTTCCATTCCTCCCATAGAAACTCTTCCCGAGCACTCAATAGAACCAGAGGAGTGTTATGAAGAAGAACTAGAACAACAACATGACTCAAAATGATTTATATTAGTCCCAATATCGAAGCAATGGGTTCATCAGGGGATTTTAGCCCTCAAAACGATATGTCATTGACTAATCCCTCCCATGAAGATACATCAGTGGAACCTCTATCTCAAGATCCCATGATTTCCTTACCCCAGCAAGAGTTTGTTTTACCAGTCAAATCCTCTTATAGTTACTTGGATGAAATAAGGATGTTCTACAAGGAAAATTCTAAACAAAACCTTGAAAAGAAGAACGACGCTCTTACCAATTTCAACATTGATAAAGATAATGATACTTCTTAAAATAACTCCTCTGATGAAGAAATGTCATCCTGGCTACCATATCCCACACAAGAAAAGCCAGGTGACAAAATGAAGTCAGAACCGGATCCACCACCAGATCCTGGACAGGAGGAAGTTCAAGTGGCTGACCCTCAATCAACTGCCCTAGATTTTGAAGAAAGTAGTTTTACTTTGAACTTCGAGGGTGAGCCACAACTGGAGGGCACAAGTGGGCATAACCTTGATTTCTCGCATAGTCCTCCAGTTTCAACTGCTTATATTTCACCTCCCTCACTGATGGGGGAAGGTCTCTGGATTCTTCTAGATGGACAACGAGGCGAAAGAAATGTGCATCCAAGTCGTCCAGAAGACTCGTTCGAGTCGCCACAACCACCCAGTCAACAGGTTGTTCGGGCCACTTCCTCATTCTCGGCACCAGCTATCGTGCGACATCTTTTCCAGACCTTTCTTCCAACTATGAGGACCACTTGGTTAACATTGTGCAACCTTTCCCCTCCATCTCGAACCTAATATTTGTTCAGAAATGAGCAAACTCATAAGTTTGAGGTGGAGGGTGGGTGGTATGACTTCCATTCCACCCTCTACCTTTACTGCTTTCCATTTTTCTATTATAAGTTCTTTTTCACATTTTTTTCTGCTTTATCATTTTTCTTCTTAAAATAAAGCCTTTACCTAGTTGGCTTTTGCTTTTTGAATATTTTGTCATCACCTCTTTTCGTTGTAAATCCATGAGGAACAAATGCTTAAAACTAACCGATAAATGATTTCATCTCGTATAAGTCCATGAACCCTAATGCCATATCTTCCATAAAGATGATACACTTCGATAAGACTGAGATAGATCAAGTACATCGTGCCTCTAACTGATTAATGGATCTATTGTATTGATTTCTCATTTGATGTTTTATCATGTCACTTTTTGAGCAGAGTGTGATGGAGAAAAGAGACCCGTCGCATGGAATCGCTAAGCAAACTTCATCATGATCTGAACTCTCTTCTACACTTCTTCCTTCATTTTCATACCCCTCTGTTCACTAACCATGCCAACGTTCTAAGGTTGGTGTGGCACGCCACACCCCTTTCTACGTGAAAACTAGAACATTGCCAAACTTTAAGTTCGGTGTGGTAAACCACACCTCTGTAAAACTCTAAGTTCGGTGTGCTACACCACACCTCTTTTTCCACTACCGCTTCTTCCATACCCCTAAATACATAACAGGGGTGTATCACCTTCTTTTCTTGATTCAAAGAGTATACAATGATGATTGTGCACATACCGAGGTTGGCAAAAAATCTACCCCGATTCCAAAAAGAGGCTTGGCAGCCCAAATATACAAAAATCCAACAATACCCTTTCTCCTAAGCCAGGTGAGAATGAATAAAAGCCAGAGTGTGAATATAAACATGAGAGTTGTTCCCTGAATAAGGATAACCGATAAAGGTCTTGCCCGGCCGGTACATTAGTTGCCCTCATAAAGGCAGATGTGTCGTAACCGGTAGTGAGATCCTAAGGATCCAAAAATAACCTCCTTACCTCCTCTCAAAGAGGTAAAATAGCCAAAAGCCTTAAGCCAGCCTATACACACTTTTGAGTTACCTTTAGAAAAAGAAAAAAAATCGGGTGTAAGGCTAAGTCAACCAGAGTTGTGCATAAATCATTCAAAGTATCTCAATGAGTCAAATAATAATAAGAGTCTTGATTCAATCAGAGGAGAGACTCTTATCTTTTGATCATACCCCCATTCCCTCCTTTTTCAACACCAGTGACAGATTATATGCAGTTTGTTGATTCTGTGGGTCTTTTTCAACGTCTCATAAAACTTTTAAACATGACTGTTACAACAGAGAATGAGAAGGAATTACTTCAGAAAAATGAACTCAGAGACGAGGATATCATAAGAGGTACTCTGTGATCTAAGGAATCCTTGAGGCTGCATCAATCTGAGCCACAAACAAAATTACAATATGACATAAGGATGAGGCAATCACGAGATGAACATTTTCATTGGCGACTATTTTAAGTTTTCCGTTCCTCGGGATGAGCAACGCTTAAGTTCGGTGTGGTGATGAATCCTCCAGATCCATCCTCAATTCATGAAAATTCTGACACTTGCATGAAGGTGAGGTAATCACCAATTCAAAGGATTTCCGACGTTTTTGCCCTAATTTTGTTTTGCCTCTTTTTCGTGAAAATTCTGACACTTGCATGAAGGTGAGGTAATTACGAGACCAGCATGCATGCGTTTTGGCGACTGTCTTGGGATTTTTCGTTCCTCGGGACGAGCAACGCTCAAGTTCGGTGTTGTGATGAATCCTCCAGATTCATCATTTCAGTCCCCAATTCTAGGATTTTTATACCTCTATGTGACTAAATCACCCTTGCTTTGCTTTACTTTGAGTATTTCTTCGCTCTCTCATAAATAATGCTTAAATAGTCCTAATCACTAGTTTATTTACTGCTATTACCCCTTACACACTCTCTTTTCTCTCTACAGATCACTCTCAATCATCCAATAAAACATCAACAACTCACAACTGTGTGTTCTGTCCCCAAAGCCCCAAGCATGTGCAACAAATGATCAAGATCACGAAGCAGAACAATCACCACGACTGTGCTGGTCACGCCACGGCCATGGCACACCACCAACAATGTCAATCCTCCATCCGCCACGACCGTGCTGGTCACGCCATGGTCATGGCACATCACCCCACAGGGCCAAGTTCTCACCCGCCACGCCCGTGCAAGGCGGCACGACCGTGGGGTTGTAGCCTCACCATGACCATGGTGGCACACCACGGTTGTGGCACATCGCCCCCAGGACCAAGTTCTCACCCACCATGCCCGTGCAAGGCAGCACGACCGTGGGGCTGTAGCTTCACCATGACCGTGGTGACACGCCACGGTCGTGGCATGACGTCACCAGGGCCGAAGTTTTCACCCACAACGCTCGTGCAAGGCAGCACGGATGTGGATAGCAACATCACCATGACCGTGGTGCCTCAACATGGTCGTGGCGTGTCGTCCCCTACCTCCCGACGCTGCTATCTCCTCAACCTGCTGCTCCAAAGCTCCATGGCCACTGGCATCACCCTCCTCACCTAGAGTACTGCCGACCTGCAACGCCTCACAACCCCAGACTGCTTGGAAGAGCACGAAGTCCCAGATGGTTTGGAGGAGCTCACAGCCCTAGATCATTTGGAGGAGCTAACGATCTCAGATCGTTTGGAGGACTGGATGCTCGAGGTCGTTTGGGCATCGTTCAATCAAGATCACAGAAGAACGTAGGTCACTTGGCACCATGGTCTACAGATCGTTTGATAGCAAACGGTCTATATACTGTTTGGTAGCAAACGGTCTCAAGACCCTTTGGTATCAAACGGTCTCAAGACCATTTGGTATCAAACGGTCTCCAAACCGTTTGGTAGCAAACGGTCTCCAGACTGTTTGGGATGCTATTTTTCAAGACCATTTGGTAAAATCATTTGATGCAAAAATCCAGCAAACCGTTTGGGACCAGACATGTGCCTATAAATAGGACCAACAGGGTCCCCAGTTGCAGACCAGTTCTGGGGGACGCCGCCAGGCTGCCCGAGCACAGTTTCTGACCAAATTTCACCCACAGCCCCAGGATCCGGGTCTGAACACAGATCTGGAAAGCTGCTAGACTAGGGACAGATCTAGAAGGTTGTTCCATCACCATCTCACCTCCACCATTGTTCTACCATTGTTCTACCTCATTCTACCAGTGTAATCTCGGAGGTAGACACGACGATTGAGGCGGAGAGACAGGCATCATCAACCACAACGGAGCAGTCCCGGAGACTACGACGATCTACACCGGGCTGTCACAGATCTACTCTTCTGCTCTGACGATGCTTTCTTTCTCTCTCTTCTCTTTCTTTGTTGCTCCCTCTATGAGGAGTGAGTAGTTCCATTCACTGGGGTGCGGGGACTAGCCCCGCTGCCCGTGTTTTGTAACTTGTACTAAAAAGATGTTATCATTCCGATTCAATACTAAATCATTTCGTACATGCTTGAATGTTGGCCGCATTCTTGTATGCATATATTGTCTTTCGTTGTGGTTTGTCTACAACCTCTCTTGATACTCGAATACCGATTTAGTTTTGGTTTCTGGTGTGTGTATCCACCGTGCATCCATTTTGGTATCTAGGAATGATTTCTAAGGAGTGGAGTAAACTCACCTCCATCGTTGTACTTTTGTACTATGAAATGGAATCAGTTGACGTACAAAAGTGCAACCTTGATTGGTCGAGGAACACACTCTAAGGAGAGAGTGGTGCAAAGTACTTGATCGTTCGTTCGGGAATGGCTGAAGTTGCAACACTCTCACGTTTCTCGTAGCTATATCCTCGAAAGAGGGATACTCTATAAGGATACTAATCTATTTGGTAATTATCGCTCGCTTGTTAGTTTTCCGATGCACGTTTCACGAGGTTGAGTAAGATTTTCTCTTCGGAGACTACATATATTCATTGACACGTAGATATGTACCGGATGAGAGTTACTCAACCTATGAAGGATGTGTGCATTACTCTTGTCCTATAAGACATCGGTATTATACAACATCCATGTATCTTTCTTACAAGTCTTGCTATGTTTGGTACAAGTACAATCCATGTGTAGTGGGGGAGAATACCTGCATCACCCCAGTGATCCATCATCTTTTGCTAATCTTAGATTTTAATTTAGTTTTTATTCTTGCCTTTACTTTTGCATGTTTAGGTTAAATAACTCAAATCAAACTTCTGGTCTTAGATGATTAACTTAGATTGATACGAAACAAGGAAAAGACACTCAGATTCTTAACGTTGTCCTTTGGGTTCGATCCTAAATCTGTACTATGATAAGGCTTCCACACTCTTGTGGGGTTGGAGCATTTATCTAGCACCAGTTGTAGGTAAACCTAGAGAGAACATCAACTCCCTAGGGTTTTTGGTGCATATTAGGACTTCCATTGGAAGAGTAATCTTTTGGTGTAAGTTTTAGCTCCATCAATGGCATCTATAAATACTACAACAAACTGATCTAGAAATGCAATGAACACCCTGTTCATCAAATCCATGAAAGCAACAGGCGCATTGGTTAGTCCAAACAGCATAACCACAAACTCGAAGTGACCATACCTTGTCCTAAAAGCTGACTTTGGTATGTCATCTGCCTTAATCCTCAATTGATGATATCCAGATCGTAGGTCGGTCTTTGAGAACACTGTAGCACCACGCAACTGATCGAACAGATCATCTATCCTCGGAATTGCGTACTTATTCTTGATCGTGACTTTGTTCAACTGCCGGTAATCTATACATAGCCGCATCGATCCGTCCTTCTTCTTAACAAACAACATTGGAGCACCCCAAGGCGATGTGCTCGGTCGTATGAAAACTTTCTCCAACAACTCTTGTAACTGTTTCTTAAGATCTGCCATCTCTACTAGAGCCATCCTATACGGTGTATGTGCAACTGGTTACGTTCCTAGAACCAGATTGATCTCGAAATCAATCTCTCGGGGTGGAGGAACACCAGGGAAATCATCAGGAAACACATCTGGAAACTCTCGGACAACTGACACCTCCTCAAGGCTAGGACCTTTCGCCTTGGTATCCACAACGTGAGCTAAGAACGCCTTACATCCCTGTCGTAGCAACTTTTCTACCACCATAGCTGATACTAGACACGTCGGAAGAATCTTCCTATCTCCTTGGAAGATCCACTTCTTACCGCCATCATCAAACACAGCCTGCTTGGAACCACAGTCCAAAACAACCTTATACTTCTCTAAGGTATCCATCCCAAGGATCACATCGAAACCATGCATATCAAGTGGTATAAGATCCAATTGTATATTGTGTCCCAAAAAAGATAAGACCCAAGATGGACACTCCTCTCGAAGCATCGAGGAACCATCAAGAGGGGTTTCTAACAACAAGCTATCTTTCTTACAACTAATAGGTAAACGACAATTTTCAAGCATACTATAGGAGATAAAAGAGTGTGTAGCACCCAGGTCAACCAGAACATATATAAAGCAAGAAGAAGACAAATCAGAATGAAATAACTCCATATGACCTGCCACCACTCACGGGTTGACTATCGCCTCCGGCTGACTCATAGCATATAATCGAGTCGTTGCTTGTTGTCCACGTCCTCTGCTTCCTTGAGCATACGATCCCACTTGTGACGCTTGCCCGCATCCTCACCCTCTGCTACTACTGGGTTGTTGTCTATCTGACCCTCGTTGATTCTGCCTCAGGTGTTGCATCACTTCAATATCTCTACTCGGGCAGTTTGACCTCCAATCCTCGATCTGACCACACAGATGGCATGACTGGTCTCGATGTTGTGGCCTGGACGGCCCTGTCACAACCACAGAAGTTGTACTATGTGCCTTTGACGGTGAAGAAACATATCCTCTTCCCTTACTTGGAGACCACTACGATGGTACACTGGAACCTCTCATCAAGGAAGGTGCTGAAAACCTTAGCTTCTTGAAGCCACAAAACCTCTATCCCTGGAACTGAGCAGGCCTCTTCTTAGACATGGATTCTCTTTTCTCCCTAACTGACCATTCGATCCTCCGGACAGATTCCATAAATGTAGCAAACCGCTCTTGGTTCTCCAACGCAGAAGCAGGTGTTGTCACCTCAGCACTCAGACCTTTCTCAAAACATCTGATTCGCTCTTCATCTGTCGCTGCCATGTGAGGATAAAACCTTAACAGGCCCATGAACTTGGCTTCGTACTCGGTGATGTTCATCGTTCCTTGGTGCAGGTGCTCAAACTGGTTGATCTTCTCATCCAGATATGTCTTCAGAAAGTATCTGCTGACTAACTCGTGCTGAAAAACCTCCCAACCAATCACCTCACTAGGTCGCTTCTCCTCCTCGATGGTCCACCAGTGACCAGCACTACCCTTCATAAGGTAGACATCGTGCTTTACTTTGTCCACTTCGGGGATGTCGAGGATCCAAAAGGCTTCTCAAGACCTGTCAGCCACATATCTGCATCCACTGGATCAGCCGTTCTAGCATAGTTCGAAGCTCCGACTCGGCAAAGCCGCTCAAAGGTCTTCCCAATACCCGATGTATCACCATGGGGAGCATGTGCTCTCGGCAGAGGCACTAGCAGTCTCTCTACCATGAGATTCATCATAGCCATCATCTGCCCCATAAGCTGTTGATAGGTAGGATTTTTTAGAATGGCTGGGTCAGGTTGGGGGACCTCAGGCACCCGATCTCCATGTGCCTGCCCTATAGCTCCATCAAATGATGCAGCATCGTTGTTCTCGGCAGCATGCTCTTCATGGTTTCCAGACATCTTGGCTTTTTCTTCCGCTGAGGGTAGAAGATGATTGTAAGAAAATTTAGAAAACTCACAAGAACAGATACAACCTAGTCCTAAATCCCTATAGACTTAGCAAACCTAGAGCTCTGATACCAAACTTGTGATGATACATCCCGCTATCAAACAGACAGCGAGGTGCCTCACAAAAACGTGTGGAAGACACCATAAACCACTAATTACTAAAAATACGGGTTAATTAAAACCGATTGTAGAAAGCAGATAAACCAAGAAACTATTACATTCAGATCCTCATCCTGCAAGGAAAATAGGTTATATAAACATTTACAAGTCTTGATACATGTCCACAGCTTAGGAGATCAGCTATCTATTCATCATATGAGTTCATCACCTATTTATATGTACATAATGGCCCGCAACAGGATATACAAAGCTTCATCTGCTAAACATCATGAAACAACGTCAAAACACCTCCAAGGACCTGAGAGTACAGGGATGACTCTAAGACTCTACTACAAAACAACCAAAACAGCAACATGTCCATCTCTTGCCTTCAACTTCTCTTCTTGCTGCTCGGCCACAACCCCACGACCACCACCACGTCTAGCTCGAATACCTAAAAAGGGTGCAAACCAGCGGGGTGAGACACACAGTCCCAGCGAGAAACATAACTCCTCGCCGAAACCATAAAACCATAGAAGGATTCAAGCAATAGTAGCTGATAACTGATAAAAGGTATAGCAAGAGCAGTCTATATAGCAAGGCTATTCATACCATCAAGTTTACCAAGCTGTACGGAAGGCATATACCCAAGTATTTCTTTATGGAACATGATTGACAAGATAAGATTTATGAGATCTTACCACATAACATAAGGAATGTATAAGTAACTGCAAGTATAACAAGATCAACTACACAAGCAAGGCCTCAATCAATGTTCCGTATTTTGCCTTAAGCAATAAATACTATTCGGTTGGATTATGTATTATTGTGCCCTAAGGAAGTGAGCCGTACTGCTCAAATCCAACCTTCAGTTGCAAAACCCAAGCCGGTGCCATACAAGTTCAATGGAAGAGACGGACTCCACGACCTCCCACCTCGTGGTCAGTGCACGAGTACAACACAAGCAGGACCGTAGTCTCATGATTAAGTGGCCTCAACCACAGGGTCAGGCTACCCTCTACCTAGCCCGCCTTGGTACAGGTATCAGCACTAGTGAAACTGAGCCACGGGCCTGTTCACCGTGCTCTGAGCCATGAACGCATTCATGCTCTTATATCACATATCCTGAGCCATGGGCCTGTTCACCATGCTCTTAACATATTGAGCTACGGGCCTGAAACTGCACTCTAGAGTCTACAACCGAAGTTGCACTCTTACCTCCTCACTTTAGGCTAGGAAAAACCTCGCATACTCAACAATATGTGCTCCGGGTTAACCCACAGGGGAACCCGTTTCACCGTCACCAGCTCTTGACGATGATGGATCTATGGCCAGGGCAAACTACATGATATATTCTGCTGTGATTAGTTAGTATGTTTTAAGTGGGTTGTTGGGGCAACCAAGTTGTAACACATGCATAACATAATGCTACATCATTATTACCACCATCATGTTATTCTGGGATCTCAATCCCACATCACAAGGAACCACTGCCTCAAAAAGGCATTCTCATTGTTGGGGAATAACCATCCCAGATCATCATCAGACGATAACACCTCAACTTAGGCACTTTAGCCAAACTCAGGTCCTCAGACCAAAACACATCATGCATGTTATCTCATCATCAAGAGTAACCATCAAAGTAGTGTTACTCAAACATATATACCTCATAGCCCTTTACCTGGCTATGCATCTGTATGAAACACCTACATGATTAGCATACACAGTTATCCTGGATTAACAGAAAAGATCATATCATCAAACATAAGGCAACATTAATGCTTATATGCTTTATCATTCATGCCTCAACCTGTGACCATAGACATCGATCATATCATCATGTGAAGCAACTCATATACTTATATCACTTACTCCTCATAATATAAGCATACATGATTCAGATATGTCATGTTTACATATGTGCGTTCTACTATAACAACCACCTTACCATTACCAATCGTGTCAAGGGTTTACAACCATAAACCAAACGTGATTACATGAATAAGATCTAGCATATAGGTTTTACAGAAGGAACAAGACCCTCACTAGAAGTGCCCACTACCTTCAAAAGAAGTGTGGCGGGTAGTGCACCCTCACTAAAGGTAGTATCGGGCAGGGTACTTCCTCATATTGCCCAACACTCTAGCCCCATATCGGCCAAGCAAGCCAGCCACATATCGCCCAAGCACTTAGCAAAGGTAACGGACTACCACCTCAAGATGTATCGAGCAACAAGGACCCAAGACATAACGTGCACAGGTATAACGTGCAACATGTCGTGCACCTATGTGTATCATGCAACATGTGTCGTATGACCACATGTGTATCGTGCATCATGGGTATCGGGCATCCATGTGCAATGGCTAGGGTTACTATCAGGCATCACCACTATGTCATGACGCCCCACATAGATCTAGACACTAAACTCCATATCGTCCAAGGTGTAACGGGCACTAGGCTACCACCTCAGGCTAGATGTATCGGGCAGGACACTCAACAAAGCATGACGCCCAAAGATGCAACTCAAACGGGCGGCAAAGGAGCCTGTCGTTCAACCATCCTAGCCTCGACCTATCGGCCAACACATAAGGAAAAGACTGTGGTGTGACGCCCAAAACAACCACAACATGTCAACCAACGCTCTAGATCAAGAGGGTCAACGGGCAACATCACCTCAAGACCCTATCGTACAAGATGCAACTCCACAAGGTCATCATCAACCTCAAGCACAAGGGCACCAAACCCTAATGGATCAAGAAGATGGCTCACCTCTCAACAACCATGAGAGATGGGTCTTGCACAACTTCTTATCACCAATCGGGCAACCACAAGGATCAACCAACAAAGGCCTACAACCACCACAAAGCTCACCTCTCGAATCCATGGTGAGAGAAGGGTGTTGCTCAAACAGCTAGAACACAAGCTCACCTCTCAACTTAAATGAGAGAGGGGTATTGCCCTTATCATTAGAGTTCAAGCTCACTTCTCTAGACCAAGGAGGGAGAGGGGTGTTGCTCAACAAGAAACCCTAGAACATGGTTCGGCCAACAGGATGCAACTAAGCAAGAAACTAAACTAGCAACATATATAACTGATTATGATCATAAGAAACATACAAGAACATAAAATGTAGTATAGTTAGGGTTAGGAGTTATGTAACTCACCTTAAGCAAGCTCCAAGCTCCAAGCACCAAGCTTCCAAGCTCCACCACAAGAAGAAGAGCAAGGCACTCTAGGGTTCAGCCACCAATAGAGGAAGAAGGAGACTCCAAGATGAGGATCGGTCACCAAGCTTGCAAAGGGAGAGGGTGTCATGCACCAAGTGAGAGGGGAAACAAAGGAACTAAAGGGATCCTTAGCAAGAGAAAGGGAACACATATATAGGAGAGGATGGAGGAGAAACCAAGGTAAGACAAGGCAAGGTGTCGCCCACCTAGGGATACTTGTCCATGAGCAAAGCCACCACTTTAACATGCCCTAAACACATGTCTAAGGCCATTTCCACATGCAAGCATCAAGCGCCAAGTGTCGACTAGTGGTGGAACAAACGAGGTCAAAGGGGTCCATGGGTGACACACCTCCACACCATGACTGACACACAACCTAGGGCGACACACCACATGCCGACACAAGGCACTCTGCTCGACACAAGGTCCAACAAGGCAAAGGCAAGGTACAACAAGGCCCAACAAGGCTCATCCAAGCCCAAGGAAACACAAGCAACGAGCCCAACCTTTCCTATCAACACCAGAGGAAGCAAAGATAGGGAGGAACACCTCACAAGATGACAAACTTTCCCACAAACCCTAGACTTGGGTTAATTGCAAGTAGCACCTCCAGCTCTCAACAAAGCACCAATAAATCGTAATCACCAATAAAGATGATTAGCAAACAACTAAGCATCAGGGTTAAGCAAAGCAAACAGGATAAGCCCTAAACGGAGGACAGGGTCCTTACAAGATTGGTGACACCTCGTTGTAGACAACTGATGTCTTAGAGTCCATGATTCATATTGTGATATTGGGATGATCTAGGCAACCAAGATACACGCCTATTCAGGATAAGGAAGTGATGGAGTGATACACGTCATGAGGAAGACAGAGTGACCGAGAGATACAATTCACAAGGAAGACAGAGTGATCGAGAGATACACGTCATTATTCTGAATTAGAGATGCATATCTGACACATCTACAACCCCCACTAGAGAATTTCCTAATCACACATGGAGGAGGTGTGATCAAGAAGAGGTCTTGGTAAGCACAGACCCTCTGGTGTGAGGATTTTGAATTCCGTATTGAGTAGCCAACTGAGCCCGTATTGTTGCTGCAGCACTGCGACATCGGCTACTGTGGCCGGCGGCAGCTGTTGTAGCCAGTGGAGGTGGCTACTTTCCTGCCTGTGGCTAGCGGCGGTTGCTGTTGTTGGGCGGGGCGGCTTGCATAGGAGGAGGGAGGATGAGTAGGGTATGGATCCCTAGGATAGAGTCTGCTCTAATACCATGTGAGCGTCATAGATGCAGTGTGAAGAGAAGCAACATGCTTCCCTTCCTTTTGTTAAGAATAGAAGGAACAATTACATGGAGGTTCAGAAGAATAAAGAAAATACATAATGAAATAAAATAGGATATAAAATAACTATCTTAATACCAAGTCACTTAAGTTGTTCAATTTTTTTATTAGGATTATATCTACAACTTAAAACACCTACGCCTCTTAATTGCTAACTCTGATTTAATTGGAGGCTTAACTATATATCTATAACGTTGTTCTCTATGGTTTGGAAAGTCCCAAGTCCAAATTCCAAATGAATATAGAATAATATTTTTTTCAATTACATTAATGAAATTGATTTCATTAACCAATCTAAGGTTGTTACTCAATCATATTCATATATATAGATCAATGGTTTGATTTCAACTCAAAGTTCTCATATTTGTGATTGAACTTTACAAAACTAGTAAGGTCATTAAATCTTAATTCTTATCATATATTGATAATATAGAGATATGTTGTGTTTTATTGAGTGTCATGTGCCTAGCATGTGCCACACTTATGTTTTTACTTTTGTAGTTTAGTCGCATATTGTTTATCTCTGCTTTAGTCTCTCCTCTCTTCTGTTATATAAGAGACTGTATTGTACACCTGTTAAATTATTGAATACACAATTTCTATTCTCTCTATATGGTATCAACAGCAGGTCTGGTTCCTCTCTTGGCAAATACCCACCATGTCCTTATGCCCTAGTTCCTCCCCCCACCCCCAGCCCATCGCCGCTACCCCTCCCCATCATCGCTTCCCCCTCTCCCATGCCGCCACCCCCCCGCCCCCTCCCCTGTTGCCGTCGCCCCCTCCCCTTCCTCCCTCATCCCACCGCTGCCCCCCTCCCCCCACTATCGGCGCTACTCCCTCCCGCCCGTCGCTGCCCACTTCTCTCCCCCTTCATGGCGCTTCCTCCCTCTCCTCATCCTTCTACTACCCTCACCCTCATCCTTCTCCTTCTCTAATATCCCTTACTTCCTTCCACCCCTTTCTGTACGTGAAGTCTTCCAGACAACTATAGCTCTTGCACATTGAGAGTCTATCTGGCTCTCTGGTTTTCTCTGCCTGCGCCTCATGACAGAATCTTGATCTTCCTCATGACGACGTAGGTTACTTTATTAGTCTATCTTCCCATTACGGGTCTCTTCTGATCTGATGCGTTAGATCTCTAGTGCTTCTCTACTGCCTCATAGCGGGTTCCTTATCTACTAATTACTGATGCAACACTTCCTAATTGATTGCTGCTCCGTCTCTGCTCATCATGGCTTCTGTTGAGCCACCTCGTCTCTGTGTGTTACTACCGTCAAGCTCGATGGATCCAACTACCATATTTGGTCGGCGTCCTTTATCCTATATGTCAAGGCACAGGGTCGGTACTCACATCTCACTACTGATCCTCCTGCTGCTCGTGCTTCTACTGCGGATGAAAAGAGCAAGCAAATCTATGCACAATGGTCCAAATACAATTCTGGTGTTATGTCTTGACTTCTTAATAGCACTGAGCCACAGATCAGTTAGTCCTTGTTATGCCTTCATGATGCTAAGGCGATGTGGGACCATCTCTCACATGTCTATTCCCATCAGCATAATCCTAAACGTGTTTTTGAAATTTTCAAAAACTTGACCAAGGAGTTTTCTTCTGACACTTCTATTGAGGACTTCTACAACCAGTGCTCTTCTCTCTAGAATGAGTACCAAATCTACCATCCCTTGATGGCTGACATCAAAGAATCCCAGAAGCAGCGCAATGAACTACAATTGGTCCAGTTTCTGGCTGCTCTTCCTGCTTCCTTTTCTTGTGTGGTCGATCAGATTCTATCTAGTGACCCTCTGCCTACTCTTCGTAATGTTCTTAAGTGAGTTCAAAGACTTTCATCGATGACCTCCAATTCTGTTATTGAGCATCCTGCTCTAGTTGTTCGCACTACTCATTCTGGACGTGGCCGCGGTCGAGGCTGTGGTCGTGGCGGACGTCTACCCCCTAGTGGTAGACGTGGCTCCTCTACTGCTCCCAGTCGAGGACAAGCTATTGGTCCTCACTTCTGCGGCTGGTGTGGTTGTGATAATCACAATGAAGATAGGTGTTGGATCAAGCACAGTAAACCAACCGAGGCTAACCAAGCATCTACAGAAACCTCAACTGATATAACATCCGACCAACCATCTGCTCCACCGTCTACTGAATGGCTTTGCTCAGAGTTCAAGAAGTTTTTCCAGGAGTGCATGACTCAGCTACCTTCGACATCTACTGTTGGTTCCTCCTCCATGCTTGCCTCTCCTTCTGCTGGTAACAATAAATGGTGTATTGATTCTGGTGCGTCTGTCCATATGGCTGGCGACATCCAATTATTTTCTGCTCTGACTAAAACCACCAATATTCCATCTATCACTGTTGTAAATGGCTCTAAAACTCATGTTCATGGCATCGACACTATTCCTCGGTCTTGAAAGTTGCACCTCCAATCTATTTTATACATACCACATTTTCCTGTTAATTTACTATTTGTCAGTAAAACTGTAAAACAACTCCAATGCTCCATTAAATTTGATCCTTCTGGTTATGTTTTGAAGGATCTCCGCATGAAGATGAGGATTAGTTCAGGCCATGAAGGACCAGAAGAACTCTACTATTTGGATGAACCATCTACATCATCTGCTCTTTTGTCTACATCAGTCACAGGACTCTAGTGACACTACCAGCTTGGTCATCTGTCTGCAACAAAGATGAAATATTTATTTCCAACATTATCTAAAAAAACGTTTTCTTGTGCATCTTGTCTTTTGGGAAAACAAACGCGGTATGTATATCCCGCTAAAAAGGAAATAGGTTCTAAAGCACTTTTTGATATTGTCCATGCGGACATATGGGG
Organism: Alisma plantago-aquatica; assembly: GCA_963693085.1. Taxonomy (NCBI): domain Eukaryota; kingdom Viridiplantae; phylum Streptophyta; class Magnoliopsida; order Alismatales; family Alismataceae; genus Alisma; species Alisma plantago-aquatica. The sequence continues at coordinate 14,207,829 of OY856409.1, read as the reverse complement.
ACCATGTTCTGTTCCTAGTCACTCTGGTGTTAAATACTTTCTGACTTTTATTGATGATTATTCCCGTGCTACCTGGCTTTTCTTACTCAAATATCGCAGCACTGTTTTAGACAATATCAATATCTTCTTTTCAGAAATATAGACCCAGTTCAACAAACCAATAAAGATTTTCCGTACCGACAATGCCCTAGAGTTTATGCAAAATATGTCATAACTTTTGTTTTGTTCATGGCACCATCCATCAAACTACTTGTCCTTATACTCTGCAACAGAATGGCGTGGCTGAATGGAAAAATCACCACTTGTAAGAGGTTTCTCCCACTCTTCTTCTCCATTATAAAGTACCTCATCGGTTCTGGCCTGAATCAGCTTCTACGACATGCTATCTTATTAACCGTATGCCATTCTCTATTTTACACAATCGCATACCTTACACCGTTTTGTTTCCTGATGCACAATTGTTCTCTGTTCCTCCTCGTATTTTTGTGTGTACCTGTTTTGTCAAAAATCTACGCCAAGGGATGACAAAGCTTGATCCTCGCTCCACTAAATGCATCTTTTCGGAGTATTCTAGAACCCAGAAAGGTTATCGTTGCTTTGATCCTATTCTAAAGCAATGGTTTGTCAGAGTGGATATGATCTTTTTTGAGCATATGTTCTATTTCTCTGATGATGGGGCAACGCTCTCCAGTGATACGTTGGCACCAACACCTCTATCAGATGTTGTTGAGGCTTTGTCTCCTTCAAAACAGCCTGAAGATCGCCCTTTGCAAGTGTACAAACGACGGACCAAGACAAGCACTCCTTCCATGGCCCCTCCACAACCAATTCCTCTGTCTATGGATGATCATACAGAGGTAACTTCTGACTTGCATCTTCCTATTAGTTAGCGCAAAGGTGTTCGTTCCTGCACCAAATATCCTATCAGTCATATTTTCTCTTCTGCTAACCTGCATACCAGTTTTGCATGCTTCACTTCTATAATTTTTGTCGTCACTATTCCAAAGACTGCTGCAGAAGCTCTCCTTATTCCTACATGGAAACATGCGATGAATCAGGAAATTCAGGCACTATGTGATCGCAAGATGTGGGAACTTGTGGATTGCCCTCGTTCTTGCCCTATTGTTGGATGTCAGTGGGTCTTAACCATTAAGTATCAACCTGATGGAACAATTAAGCACTTGAAAGCTCGGCTTGTGGCAAAAGGGTACACGTAAACATATGGTGTCGACTATTTTGAAACTTTTTCTACCGTAGCACGGTTAAATTCTGTTCGCATTCTGATTTATGTTGTTGTCAACAAAGAATGGCCCCACTTTCAGTTGGATGTTAAAAATGCATTTCTTTATGGAGATCTACAGGAGGAGGTTTACATGGAGCAACCATTGGGGTTCGTTGCTCAGGGGGAGTCTACCTCAAAAAAAAATTAGCTAACAAAGGCCATCTACAGTCTCAAACAGAGCCCGCGTGCTTGGTTCGACAAACTCAGTCAGATCTTAGTCATTTTTTGGCTTCCATTATTCCCACTCAGATCATTCAGTCTTTATCTGCAAAATAGTGACTAGGCTTGTCATTCTTATTATTTATGATGACGATATTATTTTATCTGGCAGTGATACCTTGGTCATACAGGCAACAAAAACCTACTTGGAAAAGCACTTTTTCACTAAAGATCTCGGAAATCTGAGATAGTTCTTAGGCATTGAAGTATCTAGATCATCTGCAGGGTTGTGTCTTTCTCAACAAAAATATGTACTTGATCTATTGTAAGAAACTGGTATGCTTGGTTGTAAACCAGCCAACACTCCCCTTGACCCAAATATGGATTGGGACGATGAAAAGTCTCCTCCTTATGTTGATCGCCACCAGTTCAGAAGACTGGTAGGCAAGCTTATTTATCTGACGATCACACGAGCTAACCTCACTGCCAGTGTAGGATTCATCAGCAGGTACCTTGATAAACCTCGACAGTGTCATTGGGATGCCATATGTCACATTCTGCGCTATCTTAAAAGCTCTCCAGGAAAAGGCTTGTTATATAAGAAGCATGGCCACTGTAATCTCTCTGGTTTTTCAGACTTTGACTATGTAGGAAGTTGCTCTGATCGTAAATCAATATCATGCTATTGTACATTTGTGGGCGGAAATCTTGTTACCTGGCGAAGCAAAAATTAGACTATCGTAGCAAGATCCAGTGTAGAGGCAGAATACTGAGCCATGGCTCATACTTCATGTGAACTTCTGTGGGTCCAGAGTCTCCTCCAAGAGTTTAACATATCCTATTTCAGCCCTATACAGATAATTTGTGACAACAAGGCCTCCATTTTTATTGCGAGCAATCCCACTTTTCATGAGAGGACAAAACATATTGAGTTCGAATGTCACTTTGTTTGTGAGACAGTCCTTTCTGGTCAAATTTGCACTCCATATCTCAGCACTGAAAAGCAAGTAGCGGACATCTTCACTAAGATTCTTCCAAAAGCTCGTTTCAGACTCTAGAGGACAAGCCGAGCATGTTCGACATCTACGCTCCAGCTTGAGGGGGAGTATAGAGATATGTTGTGTTTTATTGAGTGTCATGTGTCTAGCATGTGCCTCACTTATGTTTTTACTTCTGTAGTTTAGTCCCATATTGCTTATCTCTACTTTAGTCTCTCCTCTCTTCTGTTATATAAGAGACTATATTGTACCCCTGCTAAATTATCGAATATACAATTCCTATTCTCTCTATAGATAACTTAGTAGGATAAGTGGGTGAATATGCATCACATCAAAAACATGAAATGAAGATGTGCTGGAATTTACATGCATCTATGGATAAATATGAGTATCATGGGATGGGGACAAAACAAATAAAGTTTGGTAACCTCCTCTAGCTAAAAAATAACAATGCGAGACCGCTAATCTAACCAAAAAGATGAGGTAAAATGACTGGAAAAATTGAGAATAACATGAGAGAGCGGACAAGAGGGTTACAATCAATCAGTATGGGATTAAGAGAGACATTCTCTCCCCCTTTCCCATGCCTGTGACGGAGGCCAAACATCTGGGAGGGTGATAAACCAAGGTGGCAGCTGAGATTCAAACCCGGGTCCTTATGTTAGGGGGCACCGTACTTGACCACTTGAGCCACTAAGCAGAGGACTACAGTTGGGATGAAATTTACGTCAAAACTCACATGACATCATCCTGTCGTTGAATTCAGCATAACTGGATAGGCTAAAAATTAGACAAGAATTAGATTGAACTTGGTTGTCACGTACTAAATTTTACTAGGTTGGGCCCATATACATGAAACTGAACTCATATTTTATATAAAGCAGGACCAACCTAATGTCTTAGACACAAGCCCATCATAAGTTACCAAAAAATAGATAGCCATATAGTTGAACACAGAATATCTGCCACCAATTCAAGCATTCCTCCACTTGATTCTAACAGGGAAAAAGTCATAAGAATATGACCAGCAACATGGTCATAAACAAAAGCACCACTTCCCCTCAACTCTGTATTCACATCTTATTTGCAGCATTATAATATTAGTAAGAATTGTAAACCGTCCAAAGGTGGACCTCCATGATTTCATTTGTAAATATGAATAGTACACTCAATCGAATAGGCTACTATAACCCAAATAAAATCAATTATTTCTTTAACATATTGATGTAGGACGTATTATGCTTTATTCTTCATATTTTTGCTTATTTATATTTAGGGACTTGAGTGCAACCTGTCAGTTAATGTACTTAGCCCTAAAACTTTTATGTTTTTCTTTATTTTAGGTTTTATTTAATTCAGAATTTTATAATAGAGGTTTATCTCCAGTACTTGTGGGTCAAGTCATGTAGTGTTATAAAAGCCAGCCTTTGTCCTGGAAATTGAATATGTTTTGAGAAATAGATGATTTCGGTTTATCTTCTTGGTTCTTCTTCTTCACGATGTGTTCCACATCACATAGCAGGAATAAGTACTGAGGGGAATATAAAATAATAGTTCAATGAATTCTCAGTTCCATGTTCTTGATATAACTTCTACATAATGCAACATTCATATATACTTCAATATATTAGCAATAAAGAAATGTCTTATTGTATCTACTATAAAATATGTCACTGCCTAAAAATTCATCGTAACTTCAATATGTTTTGGTGAACTTTACATGATTTTTCTCATGTAGGTCTGTGCGGGAACTGCAAATGATGACTAAAGCAGATATTTTTGCATTTGGGGTGGTCCTAGCAGAGTTAGTAACAGGCTATCGTGCTTTGATAAGGGATAAGACTCAAGCCAATAGGATGAGATCACTTGTATCAATTGTGAGTTCCTTCCTATTATCAGTTGTGAGTTCCTTCCGATCCACAAAAAGTTAGTGAATATCATCAATTAGGAAAATTGAAAAAGAAATCCATCAATTTGAGCATAGAGATTATTAAACAAAGTACATTTGCAACTTAAGAACTGTCTACTATTGCTTAGTCATGCATAGCATTGAGGTCCAATGTCTCTCATTATATTATCCCATATTTGATAGATGACTGAGGTCTTCAAAGACAAGACACCAAGAAATGCCTTGGAAGCTATAATTGATGGTAATATGAGAGACAACTATCCTGCAGAAGAAGTGTATAGGGTAATAAATGTTACTTTTTATCAAATTCCCTATTATAGGGCATATTTTAATATCAATGAGAAACACGAGCTAATAGATGCTTGATTCAATGCAGATGGCTGAAATATCAATTTGGTGTTTAAATGAAGATCCTTTGATTAGGCCAGAAATGAGACTGGTAGTGGTCAAATTATCCCATATCCTCACGGCTTCAATCGAGTGGGAGTCTTCACTTGGCGGGAGTAGCCAGGTTTTCAGTGGAGTATTTGATGGAAGATGATAATCTACACTAGTTGCATTATAAGATAATTACCAGATAGTGTGATGTCTATCCATCATGCATGAGTTTCATCTATTTCCACAATTTTAACATAAGTAAACTACTTATACTTTTAACACATTAAACTACCAAACAATGAACAACTGAAACATGCAAGGATAAGTGAAACATGTAATAAGATCATGTCTATTGCTAGCATATGCAATATGAACTCAATATTCCAATAATTCCCTTAGTAACTAGAAGGACAAACAATATGTCAGCATTAAATTAGATAAAAATACGATGAGAGGCTAATTTATTATATAACAACACTATAAAGACAATTTGTTATCAATGTGAATAGCAGGTTTGACACCTTTGGTTTCTTAGCACCAGAGGCTGCGTAGCTTCTCATGAGGCTTCAACAAGTTAAGAATAAGGTTATGATCACCAAAATCTAGTGATATAGTATTCTGAAGAATCAGTTTTGCTATTCAAAAAGGAGTGGCGGCGCAGCTTGTTGCCCGCCAACCTTCTATCTCATTGTAAATTATTAAGTTGGTTTTAGTATTGATGTTTTCTTTTAATATGAAGCAAGCAGTGAGAAACATAAAACTGAATAATATTATGGCTTCCTTAGGGTTTGGTAGTGGTGGAGGCCGTGGTAGAGGCCAAGGAGGTAGGGGTCATCCCACCAGAATCGACCGCCAGAAAACCCTACAAACACGGTGTGCATGAAGTGTGGCCGCCTAAGTCATGTTTATGTTGACTATAAACATGGTTCAACTCCTCAATCAGATCCAAATAATCCCCGATCCTAGTTCCAATGCGTAGCATTACCTATACCACGACAATTCACGCTCAAAAACTGGAAAGGTGTAAACCCCATCCATGAAGCAATAACAAGTCTTCAGCCAAGAGCAAAGCAAATAACAAGAACCACTAAGAAGAAGAACCAATCCTTATCTCTGAGGATGAATCGCCTACCAATGATGTTGAAGGTGATTAGGAAACAACGATGAGTAAAAATAAAAAAAAGGCAGGCCAAGAAGTGAAAAAATTGAAGACTGGAAATAAACCCAAAGAAGTTAAGCAAGCTTCAGTAGAAAAAACTCAGGTGAACACTGCAGTTCACTTACGAGAAGATCAACCAGTAATGGTAGAACTCCATCTACTAAAATTGGAAATTCATACCAGTTCCAGGGCACAAAAATCCAGCAAAGCTTATCACCCGCGTGCACCTCTACTCCTGCATGATCAAGGGGGAAATGGACATGTGATGCTTAGGAATCGGAAAATTATTTATCAAGTTGTCCTTGGCCCTGATAAGTTTAGGAAAAAAGGATGTATCGATGAACCCTTAGGTGTTGAGTAACACCCAAGCACAAATCAAGAAGTTTCACGGGCCCTGGAGTTCCCAGATCAGGAAAAAACAGCCCTAGATGATGTTTCTATGAATGCTGAAGGTGAGGGTGGTGAACAACCTGCTGGGCTGTGCGCTGCCATCAACTACATCTCCACTAATATCTCCCTTCCAACTATTTTTCATGGAGATCTGTTGTTGTATGTTCGAGGGGCCTATTCAGGCAGAAAAATTCATATAATGGAAGAGCTCAAATGGTGTAAATTCTTGCAACTGTTGAGTCAAGATACAGCAGTAACACTGTTGAATACATTATCTGACAGGTAGTCTTTTCAACAACCCGTAGAGTTGAGGCTAATGGATTCTTGAAGGGAATCTAGATCATGTGGGAGAGTAATCAATGTAATATTGAAGTGATCTGTAACCATCACCAATTCATCCAGTGCAAGGTGAACAATCAATGGTCCCTGACTGTGGTTTATGCAAGCCTTCTTCCGACCAAACAAAATTATTTTGGAATAGATTGGATGAACTCTGTGCAAACATTTCTTCTGCCTGGGCTGTCAGCGGTGATTCCAATACCATGTTGAGCACCAACCAAAAAAAAGGAGGAACCTCTTTTGACAAATTTACATGTGCTTGGTTCAATGAATGGCTGATAACAGTGAACTTTCAGATATGAAAAGTCAAAGGCAAATTCTCCACCTTTCAGTGTGGAAGACTACAAGAAAGATTGGATCTAATCCTCGCTAATGAACATTAGCCCAATGTCAACTCTGAGGCATCCATCACCATCCTACCTCAGGTGGATTTTGGTCACAACTCTTTCCAACTCAACAATCTTGCAACCATCTCTGTGAAGAAACAAGTTTTCAAGACTAAAGTAAGATAGAGGATCACCCCAGCCCTTCACACAGAGCTCCTCCCTCGATGGAACAGTCAGGAGTCTTTCTTTGACGCCCTACATTCCTTCAGAGACGTTGCTCAAAAATAGGACATGGAACGTATCAAACGTAGCACAAAGAGAAGAGATCCCTTCTGCCTCGCATTGATCAACGCCAGGTAACATCCCAAACCTCAAATAACTGTACCACTGATGATAAAACTATCATTCTACATGAACGTTACAATCAACTTCTGCTATAGGAAGTTGATTGGCAACAGAGAGCCCACATTGATTGGATCGCACATTTTCATCAGTCTTATGTTAAGGCCTGGAGACATTACAATAAGATCAACAGGCTCAAAGAACACATAGGTGCTTGGGTCACCTCTGCCTAGTGCATCAAGTTGTTGGTACATGGCTTCTTCTCTGACTTAATAACTACAAAGTTCAACCCTAATATGCAAAGCATAATAGAGTATGTTGGAGTATTCCCAGCGCTTTCATCACATGACCAGAATCATCCACTGTCCATTCCGTCTGCGGAGGAGATTAGACAGACACTTCATGGTGGGCCCTACAAGGCACCTGGTCTGGATGGAGTACACAATGAATTACTCCAAAACAACTAGCATAAAGTTGGCGGTTCCATTATCAAAATGATAAGTGAAGTCTTCGTCATTGAACAAATTAATCCATCTATGACAAATTCCTACATGGTCCTTATACCTAAGGATAAGGTCGCGTGGAGTTGTAGTGATATTGGGCCGATCTCACTCAAGAAAGGTTGTTTTAAACTCATCTCAAAGATTTTGGTTGAGCTCATTAAGCCCCTTCTGAACTCATGAATATCCCCCACTCAGTGTAGCTTCATTCATGGCCGACTTATTAGTGATAACATCTTGCTGGTTTAAGAAGTAATTGTTGGATCGGATGATGGGCTCTAGCGAGGGGTAAATAGAGCTATAAACACTTTAAACCAAATTCATTAGAACTTCAAAGTATATCACAAGGTAAGGTTGCTTATATGAAATTTGATTACAATTAAATAGACATAGCAAAGGAGAAAGAGATTGAACAAGCACAAGTAACTCAAGCTATGTGATGATTGTAAACTACACATCAAAAATGCAAGTGCACGTATCAATGTAATATAGGCCTAAAGAGGCCCGGATATCAAACACGAGGAAAACATGTACCCAGAAACTACTACTAACAATGACCCAATCAGATAGGCCTGAGAAAAAGCGTGATTTGATTGATTTAATGACTAAATTGCAATAATCAAACTAAGATTATTGGTTGTGATCACAAGTGGAATGAATTCCTTAGGATTGTGGTTTCACCATGACTCACATTGCAATTAACATCATTTTTTTAATATTAATCTCTCCTAACCCTGGACAAAGAGACATGTAGCAAGAATTACCCACTCTCGCAGCGCAATTCACTACCTATTCTAATATCAATCCCACTCTCGTAGAAATTGTGTTATTAGTTAGGTGTTTTATCAAATCTCTAGGTTATTCTCTTGACATTCTTAGGCCCTCTCTCGAGGTGCGGTATGAAATATATAAATCTATGAGTTTTTCAACCTTTAATCCCTCTCTCAACGCAATTAACGGTCTAAACAACTACCTGGTGATCAAGCACCGATAATTTGTGATGATTTTTGATTGCCAAAGGCAAGTGAGTTTTAAATAATAATTTTCTCAACTTGTCAATCACTCGCAAGTATACAGGATCAATTGCAGTCGAGGTCGAATCACAGGGAGCTAGGCTAGATAGGCGTAAAATTGTTAACTTTCTACAATCTAGGTCGGTTTCAATTAAAAGGGTTGGTTCGGATCAATTAAATTATGAAAATAAACAAGAATGAAAAACACACGTCACTTGAAGAAGAATTAAAATCAGATTATGAGGATCTTGGATATTGGATTTCACCTCCACATCATAACTCAACAATAACCACAAATTCCAACAACATTAATTAATCTTCTAAGGTAGGTTGATGACATCTAATACATCTCCTGATGATATGAGATAGTTCTACCCTCGTATACCATTCCCATGCATATATTCGGATTTGAACTACAACCTAAAGCCTTTAGCCAATCCAAGCCATTCCCATGGTCAAGGATGTGTTGTCAAAATGATTATTTCTTACCTCCTAATATGTCTTCCCAAAAATAATAAGAGGCATAAAACATGTAAACATGATGGCCAGCCATGCATACAAGGAAATAAACACCATAATTCATTTTGAAGCAAAAGATTAACTAATATTAGATATGAAATTTTGAGTCAAATTTAGTTATGACGTGGGATAGTAGCTCCCACGTCTAAGAAATGGAGTTTACTCATGGTGAGAGAATACATGCACAAATGATAAATCATTGAAATAAACATGAGAAAAGAGAGAGGAATAACAAATACATCTGTAGGAATGAAGAGCAGATGGAAATCTCCGTCCAAGAGATAGAGATCCACCTCCAAAATCGCTCCTCGCTACAGCAACCTTCTCTTTTCGTCTTTAGGAAGGAAAGAAGAAGAGAAATTGGGCTAGGAATGGATGCTCTGTCGAGATACCCTAGCTTTCTCTCCTAGATTGCCTCTCCAGACTTCTAGCCTCATCCTTAGTCTCTAACCGCTCCAAATGATGTGTGTCACACTTCCCAAGGGGTGGTGGTTCTTTAATATTTTTGAATATGTGATTAAAAATAAGAATTCTGTAGAAATTACATCCGTTACGGCGTAAGGGGCAAGTGTTACGGCGTGTAAGTCCCAAATTTTTTGTTCAGTAACAGCGTTCGCAAGTGACATGACGTGTGAAATGCGTCACACGGCGTAACAGAACTTTGCTGAGAATTTTGTTATTTCTACAACACTGCGTGTGGAATGGTCCACAAGGCGTAAGGGAACATTGCTGATATATGATCTTTCTGCCTTACGACGTAAGAAATTTCCACACAGCGTAAAGGGACTTTGCTGAAAATTTTGCTGTCTGAGAGTCACATGTCGTAAGGGAGGGTCCTTATGCCGTGTGAAAGGTTGCCTGCTGAGAAATGAACTCTAGAATTTAGGAAAACTTTGGAGATGCCAAATAGATCAGATTTGGGGCATTTTTCCTTCATTATAAGTGGAATGTGATTTACCCACAATTCAAACCATGACATGAGTAAAACCAACAAAAAATGAACATCTCAGCAAGAATCAGAGTAGAAATATGGCTAAATTGAATGAAATGTGCAACTAAAATGGAATGAAAATATGATAACATTTGTTTACATCAAATCCCCCTAAGCTTGAACCATTGTTTGTCATCAAGAAAAAAGAACTAGATAAATAGCTAAAAATAAATAGATGGGTACAAATCAGATCCTATTGAATGTGAATTGATGGATCTCAAAATGGCAATTTTCATCATTTAGATATGTGACTGAACATGAAGTCAATTCAAACTCTCAAGATAAGAATTTAAGTTCAAATTGGTATTCAGTTTGCTTTGAAAGAGTCAAGTAGATAGCAATTAGCAAAACCAATATGAAAAAGCCTAAAATATAATGATTTCCCACAAAAACTTGTTGATTGCCAAAGGCAAGTGAGTTTTAAATAATTAATTTTCTCAACTCGTCAATCACCCACAAGTATACGGGATCAATTGTAGTCGAGGTCGAACCATAGGGATCTAGGATAGATAGGCACAAAATTGTTGACTTTCAAAAATCTAGGTCGGTTTCAATTAAAAAGGGTTGGTTTGGATCAATTTAATTCTTAAAATAAATAAGAAATGAAAAACATGTGTCACTTGAAGAAGAATTAAAATTAGATTATGAGGATCTTTGATATGGGATTTCACCTCCACATCATAACTCAACAACAACCACAAATTCCAATAACATTAATTAATCTTCTAAGGTAGGTTGATGACATCTAATACATCTCCCGATGATATGAGATAGTTCAACCCTCATATAGCATTCACATGCATATATCTGTTGGATCTAGGGCTCTAGAGGGAGGGTGAATAGAGCTTCAAAATTATCACAAGAAAAGTTAGACCTTCAAATTATATCAATTGAAACCAAATGCTTAATATAAATTTGAAGTTCTATCTAAGCAAGCATAGAAAGGATGAGAGATATTGAAACATGCACTTGGACAAGGTAGTTTAGAGTGGTTCCAATCTCCAAACTAGGAGATAGTAAATCCACTACCTAGAGAGGTCAACCTCTAGGACTTTGCAATCCGTGTATACTCATATTCCATCATAAGAGATACAAGGAGACCACCATACATCCAAGGACATACCTACTCAAAACAAGTGTCTTTCACCTATACAAGAACTTATTCATTTGATGAATATGTCTTTAGCCTTCAACAAGTACTTACCCACACTTGCATCAAGTCTTTGGCCTTGAAGGAATTACCCACTCTTCTTGAATCTTGGCCTTATCCATCTCCTTCACCTGGAGAAGATGTTCACCTCTTCTTCAACCTTGAAGAGGACTAGCAACAGCTTCACCTTCACTCAGAGTAGCTTGCTTCAACCTTTTCTCTTTGAGAAAGGGGGTTGGAAAGATGGAAGGAATGAGATTTTTACAAGCACATACAGGTAGCTCTCTTACAACATACCTAACTCGCTCATAATCACAAAATGCTTTGTAAATGAGAGAGAGAGAGAGAAAGGGGGTTGGAAAGATGGAAGGAATTAGAGCTTTATAAGCACATGGAGTTAGCTCTCTTGCAACATACCTAACTCACTCATAATCACAAAATGCTTTGTAAATGAGAGAGAGAAAGGGGCTCAAAGGGTTGAAACACACTCAACTATAACACGGACTTAGAATAACATGAATGAGCAAACTTGGAATGAACTCCAAGGGGTCATATTTACAGCTGGGGGTGTTCCTTTGAGTGTGGGATCACTTAAGAATGAAAAATAGCCATTTTCTAACTTGCAACGGGTCTCTTTTTGCTCAGAACAACTCTCCAACGGTTATAATCACTTTTTCTACATTTTCCTTACAGTACATTCGGTTGAGTTTCAACAAAGATAACTCGACCGATCCACTAAAGGACAAAGCCAATTTTCAAACTATCGGTCGAGTTTGTTCTGGGAAACTCGACCGATGAGTCAAAATCCATTTTGCTTAGTTGATTGGTCAGTCGAGTTCTGTGAGTGTGCAACTTGACTGATTGTTCATTTCAGAAAATCCAACACTGGATTGGTCGAGTTTCCAATTCGACCGATAAACATGTGACAATTTTTCCAATTTGACTTTTGAGTGACCAAACATTGGAATTAAATGTCCCTGATTTTTTTCTCATCTTAGTTACAAGTAATATCATCAATACAAGTGATTACAAAATTAATCTAAGGTGATTTGGAGTAATTTACCAAAAAGCACACTTGCATTGCTTTTGACTTGAACTTAGACAAGCTAGGGCTTTTGTAATTTGATCCTTTTCATGTACCTAAAGCCTGAAATCAATCTTGAACAAACATATTAGATACATAGGAATGGAATGGTTAAGTCATTATTAAAATATGGATCATGTATAACTCTTAAGTCAACATTCTCCCCCTTTTTGACAATGACAAACCATTCCTCAATCATATTGAAAAGGATATGTAAAGTTATACCTTATCCTTGTGAATTATAGGGGGATTCATGATTTTAACAATGTGAATTGCTCCCCCTCAATCTATGCTTACTCTTACTTGCATTGTTAGTCTTTCTACACAAAACAATATAACATGTATACTATATGGTCCTTTAACAAGTCACATGATAAAGCATATAACGAACAAGAAAAGGATCACATAGACAATAAAAGTAATATGGTTGAGCTTCAAAACATTGAACTTCTCTCCCCCTTTTGACATTATCAAAGAGGAAGGGGATAGAAGAGCACAAAAATAGGTCTTCTCCCAGCACAACCAAAACATACATCCACAACATAAAACATGCAATCTCAAAGCATACACCAAACAAAGATGTGAGAGAAACAAGCAATCTAAGTCATAATCAAAATATGGGAAACATGGCACCAACTCATGAGATATAGTAAATCAAAGAGTAAGTGTACATATGATTAAGATTACAACACAAAAAGGATGTCCTCAGAAACAACTACAAACCAAAACGATGAAACCAGCATGATGATGAAAAATAGTACATCTCAGATAATGTGCCCAGATGTTTTTAGTACAAAATAGTCTAGAAAGATATATATGATCAACATCTATAGAGTAAAAATAAAACATCTAAACGTCTAGGTTATCTATGTCCACATCATCATCATCATCATGAGCATCATTAGCAGAGGCTTCTGGCTCATAGTCATCATATCCATATGAAGGTGTAGCAGAGATAGCTACATCACCTTCATCACCAGAGTCACCAGCAAAGCCATCAGAACCATCATCGCCATCATCCTCAGATGCCTCCACATCAGCAGTAGTTTCCTCATCATCCTGATCTGGCATCTCCTCATCGACAAAGGAACTGAAACCACGACCGGTCCACCTGGCATTCTGCTCAGCCCAAGACATACCAAGGTCATGTAACTCATGGGATTGAGGATAAGGAGGAGCAGAAGTGTCAAGTCATGTAAGCAAGGTAGCTATAGGACCAGCAGGGAGAGGTAGCACAGCAAGGGTAGATCCACCAGTATCATAGGGTGTAGCACCAGAAGCAGCAGGTGGATGGGCGGAAGTGATCATATGCATAGGATGCATAATCACCTCCTGGATAGGACTGGTAGGCAGGATAAGGATGTACACATGAGAGGTTCACGGTAGACATGATGGAACATAGATCCTGATGCATGTACTCCTAAACCTGAAGGTTATATGCCTACTGATGCATCATGTAACCCATGAGGGTTTCATTTGATACATGGCGCGGGCAGGTTAGGATGGATGAGGTGGTGGAGGTGCCTGGGTGGATGTGGAGGCTCTAGGTGTGGTAGAGGAAGAGGTAGGCACACTCTTATGAAGTGTGGTCTCACTGATACAAACTCCTTTTCTAGCAGGTTTGTAATGAAGGTTGTGAAAAAGAGATTTTCCAGTGGCAGTCTGAAAGAGACCACAAATCAGGGTTGGGTAGGGTGGGTGGGTACCACGGGTGTTCTTACCTGAGTCAAAGTAGGTCATGTGGTGGAGGACATATCTATCCCATTTGACTTCGATGTTCTTCAAGATATAGAACATAATCACCGCAATGTTCTTTGTAATTTCAGTTTGGTTTTTCTTTGGATGAATATTGCAGTTGACTACTAAGATGAGTATGCGGTTCTTAAGGTCTAAGGCTGAGGAGGGAAGGGTGGACTTCTTCCTATAGGGAAACTAAGGCTTCTTCAAGAATTTATGAATGTCCATGAAGAAGAAGATAATTTTTTTGTAGACGGCCTTAGGGTCAACAAGGTCAAAATACTTAGGGTAATCCTTCCTCCAAGTGTTAGTCACATTAGTACCAGAGAAAAAGATATTCAAGGTATCATCAGAGACTTGGAATTTCTTCCCATCTATCACAGAAGTAAGGACTACTTGAGCATTGGGCGGGGGTACGACAATGTCGTAATTATATTACAAATTTGCATAGAATTCATGAACAACTTTGGTGCTTGTGATGGAATTATGGCAGCATGCGCATTCAACACTCAAGGTGGAGAGGCGGTGGTCGTAAAGAAACTCAGTTACTTGATCGATAGCCTTTTGTCTATGAGGATGGGGCTCAAAAAAGGGCATGAAAAGGAAAGGGGTTCCTAGGAAGGAGCTCCTTGTACCTATTTAGAGCATCATTGGAGACAAAGAAGGTATCATCAAAGGGTATAAGGCGCGAGTTGGAGGAGGAGGATGGTGCTCCAGCTGGAGCGACTCTCTTTCTCCTATTGGAAGCCATGGAGGCAATATAAGAGGATAGAGAGATAAAAAATGTAGGAAACACCACCACAAATTGACCAAACACCTAGGGTTGATGAGAAAAAGGTAAAGGGAGGTTGATCTAGGTCAAACTAGGGTTACGGAGAGGACGGTCGGGGCTAGGGTTGAGAGCTTGAGGGAGCTGGAGAGTGGATCGATCGTTTTTTCTCTAGTTGAGAGGGAGAAAAGTCGGTCGAGCCATACTTAAGTTTGCTCCATCCCGGCCATTCGTCGAGTTCTATGACTGGGAAACTCGACTGAATGGCTCTTTACAAAATCCCTCATCCAAGGATCAACCGAGTTGGCAACTCGACCGATGGTCAACCTGAACCAACTTTAGAAATGTTAGTTTTTGGTCATTAGAGTGCTAGATAAAAAAAATTCTAGTCCATTTTGTATTTTAAACATACTTAGGTACATATCACTCGTCATTGGGTACTATTTTGTGATAAAACAAGTGTTTGCGAAAAATACCCAAAACAAGTGAAAAAATAAGGCATATGAACATGAAATTTTTAGCACTAAGTAAGCAAGGGTGGTCAAGACATAAGCAAAACATATAGGAAAGGTAGAAACTAGCTAGAAGGCATATCAGATTCATTCAAAGCAGTTATGAGTAGTTTAGATCTAATAAAATTAAATTTCTCTCTAGCTAGAGGTTTAGTGAAAATGTCCGCCAAATAATTTTTTATGTCCACATGCGTGATATAGATATCCTTTTTGGCAATGTAGTCATGAATAAAATGATGACAAACCTCTATATTCTTGGCTCTACTATGCAATATAGGATTGTAAGACAAATTGATTGCACTAGTATTATCACAATAGATAGGAGAAGCATCAAAATGAATGTTAAAGTTTTGGAACATTTGCTTCATCCATAGGACCTGAGCACAACAACTTCAAGTTGCAATGTATTCAGCCTCGGTAGTTGATAATGTCACTGTGCTCTATTTCTTGGGGAACCAAGACGCCAAACATGGTCCTAGGAGAAAGCAAGTGCCACTTGTGCAATCAAGCAATCTACGTAATCTGCATCACTATAAGTCGTAAGAGTAAAGTCCCTTGACTTGGGATACCATAGTCCAAAATTTGGAGGTTGGCTAAGAATCTTAAAATCCTCTTAACAACTATAAAATGTGATTTCTTGGTATTTGATTGAAAGCGAGCACACAAGCCAACACTAAACATTATATTAGGTCTAGAGGCAGTTAAATAAAGAAAACTTCCAATCATACCTCTATAGAGATTCTCATATACCTTCTCACCTTATTCATCTTTATCAAGTTTGGTGGTGTTTGGCATGGGCGTGTCCATCGGCTTGGTGTTCTCCATCCCAAAGTGCTTAAGTAGCTCACTTGTGTACTTGCCTTGGTTGATGAAATTCCCATCTTTAGTTTGCTTGATTTGAAAGCCAAGGAAGAATGTAAGCTCACCCACCAATCTCATCTCGAACTGTCTCTACATAAGATCACTAAACTCCTTACAAAAATCAATATTAGTTCTGCCAAAAATGATATCATCAACATATATTTGAATGATAAGAAAATTGTTAGAAGTGTGTTTGAGAAACAAGGTAGAATCTACTTTACCCATGATATACCCACGATCTAACATAAAGTTCTTTAATTTCTCATACCAAGCTTGAGGTGCTTGTTTGAGTCCATAAAGAGCTTTTTGCAACAAATAAACATGGTTCCCCGAGGGATGTTTAGGCCACAGAAGTGTCACCGTAGGCTAGATGGCTCATCCCCTCACAGATCATACACTTACGACCTCAAGGAATTCCATTCTATTTCTAGTTTGGGAGTCAACCTCATTAATCGACATTCTATCCTACATATAGAAGTTCTCACAACATAGGGAAGAACAAGATAAAAGTAAGCAGGTAATCAATCTACAAACATTAACAATTAATAACGAAATAAAAAGTTATATACATCGCCATGGAATGTTTAACAAGAGAACATGCTTTCATGGGCAGCTGGGCTAGTCCCTGCACCCCAGAAAAAAGGAACTACTCGGTCATGATGCGAGAAACAAGAAGAACAAGAGAGAGGGAAGGTTCCACCATGAGCATGATGCAGAAGGTAGTCATAGCTCGGTGAAGATGATGCGGTCTTCTACGTCGTGTCGGAGCAGATCTGGACGAGGAGGAAGAACCACCAAGGCAGACCGGGCATATCCTCTTCTCCACCTTCTTTCTCGTCTTGACCTCCTTACTCGCAGTAGGAGCAGCAGGTGAAGTGGCAATGGTGTGTATGTACGTGGACCGAACCTGTGTTCAGGCAGCCTGTCGGCGTCCTCGGTCCGATCCACAAATGAGGACCCTGCTGGTCCTATTTATAGGCTTGGGTCCGGGTCTTGAACGGTTTGAACCTGCTAGTGTTTTCTTCACGGTCTTGAGTTTAAACGGTATGGAGACTGTTTTCTTCTCACAGTTTGAGGATTGTTTGGGCTTGTACAGTCTCAAGACCGTTTGCATCCCATGCGGTCATGTCCAAATAGACTTGGAGATCATTTAATATCCTCATGGTTTTTCTTTAACGGTTTTGGAAACTGTTTAGTCTTCTCACAGTTTGGGATCGTGAGACTTCCTCACGATCTTGAGATCTCGCTACTTCAACCGGTCTTAGCTTCTAACAGTTTTGACGTGTGCCCAAACGGTCTTGTGCCCAACCGGTCTCGTGGCCTTAACGGTCTTCAGGTCCTAACGGTCTTCACGATTGTTTGCTCTTGATCGGTTTTAGAAACGGTCACTTCCCTAGCAGTTTCTGCATTCCATCCAAATGGTCTTGGCTTCCAAATAGTCTCTACTCCAACCGGTCTTCACTTCCAAACGGTCTTGGTTGCTCGTGGTTTGCTGCCTCCGATCGGTCCTGCTCGTCCAAACGGTCTAGCGGTTTGCTTGTCTAACAGTCTTGAGACCGTGCACCGCCAAACGGTTTCAGATAGGGTGGTTGATCGGTTTGGAGATCGATTGCCTCCTCACGGTCTTGAGGCCATGAAGCTTGTTGTGTGATTTCTACATCATCTTTTCACATATTATCACACACAAATTTGGTTCATTCTGGTTTTATTTAGCCTCTTTTCATATTACTTTTGCCATCTTTTTGTTACTTTACTTATCGCATAACTTGCATTGCAGATATGTCCCAAAAGAAATGATTTCAGAGCTTAATTCTGCTAAAACAGCAGAATGCACGGCGTGTAGGATAAATGCATGGCATGCATCACTTTAGAAGAAGTTTCGTTTCACCCAGACAGCAGAATGCATGGCGTGTTCAGGCCTCGAACACGGCGTGTAAGTTTCCAGAAATGTACAGAAAAGCAAATGCACGGTGTGCACTCAACTACACGGTGTGCACCTGGAGCATCAAGCAACCAAGAAAACTTCTGGAAAGTCGCACGGCGTGCATTGCTTATACGTACGCCATGCGTAGTTCAACCTGAAGAAAATCATCAGTGTTGGTGCACGGTGTGCACCCAGATGCACGGCGTGCACCTGGCAGTTTCAGAAATTCAAAAAATATGAGTTTGTGTTTAAATGAAGGAGGGAACTTAAGGGGCAGTTATGTTGGGTCAATTGGGAGGTTTTTTTCTTCCCAAGCCAGAGGAGAACAGAGGAGGGCGATTTTGGAGAGATATAATGTGGTTTCTTGTAAAAGGAAGCCATTTCTTCTTCTCTTCTTCTCCATTGTCTTCTCTAAGGTGCAGCCACACTTCCCCAACTCCGTGCAACTTCTTGGGAAAGGAGCTAGTTTGTTTTAGAGTAGCTAAATAAGGAGAATTTCATCCCCAAGCCGGAATTCCTCCTTCTTGTGGTTATAATTTCAGATCTCTTTGTTTTTCCTCCTCTAGATCATGTTTAGAGCTGAATTTTCTGTAACAAATCCACAAGGCATGGTTATGGACGAGTAATTCTCTTTTTCTTGGGCATGGAAGAGTTTCTCACATGTCATAGCATGTATGGAACAAGTAATTTTGTACTAAATACTATGCTTCTTATTTTTCTACCATGAAAGTACCGGTTTATTTATATCTTGTATGTATTGCTGGCCACTTTATATGCTTGTTTTCTGCATTCTTGCTTGATCTGAGAAGATAGGTAGGAATGTATGGAGGTACCCTTCTTGGAAGCTCTTTCTCTACCACGGGAGTGGAGAGAAATGAGTTGAGGAATAGGTTGTGATCAAAAATGAAATTTATACACGAGAGTGAATCTTTGAGTTGCGATCGTTGCACTTGCACCGGGAGGTTAAGTGTAACATAACTTTTCCTTTAACAAGAGTTTATGTATGTTTAAATTATCATATTCCTATGATATGCTATGATATGTGAGTGAAATTTTAATGTCCAAGATCCATTAATATCTAAATCTAAACCTTTTCTAGTAATATTTTCGTTGTTTGTTTTAATCTAAATTTTCTGCAATTAGATAAGCATCACCATCTCTTTTAAACTGATCTACATTATTGAACTTTAGTGTTGTTGTGCTCAATTAATTGCTTAAGCTCCTTGTGTTCGACCTCGACTATACTACCTCTGTATACTTGCGGAGATTGGTTAATTGGGTAAACTATCCTTGTTTGGATTGAAACTTATTAGTCTAAATAACCAACAAGTTTTTGGCATCGTTGTCGAGGAGATACAGTAGTTTAATTGGAGTAATAAGTACTAATCAGAATTCGAGGCTAGATCACCATTTCTGCATTTCGAATTTTATATATCTTTTAGTTGTGTTCTCAATTCCTCTTGTTATTTTTTAGGTTGTATGCATCACTCACAATGAGGTCTTCAAACATATGTGTTGTTATACCTTGAAATCGAGCGTACTCTTTCAAGCTTGAGAAGAGCAAGAAGAGTAGAACAGCCGCTGCTAGGAGGTACTCCACCGTCACCATCATCACCACCACCATCTTCTTCACTCTTTGAGGAAGCTACACCAAGTGATCCAGCCATGGAGGGCGACCATCCTTTAAAGGATTTTGCGATGCCAGTCGCCACAAACATCTGTGGGGCCATTGACTTGCCTTCTGTAGAAGCGAACAACTTCTCAATTGCTCCTTCTATGATGCAAATTATATAGCAAAATCATTTTGGAGGCACAACCAATGAAGACCCAAGTCTTCATGTTGCCAAATTCTTGGAATATCTGAATACCTTCAAAATCAACGGGGTATCTCCTGAAGGAGTGAGACTTATGCTTTTTCCCTTCACTCCAAGAGATAAAGCCAAGGTGTGGCTTTTGTCTCTTCCAAAGAAGTCAATCAAAAGTTGGGATCAACTCTTAAATGTTTTTCTTGCAAAGTACTTCCCACCCAACAAAACAACCCAATTAAGGAATCAGCTCACCAATTTCTCTCAAAATGAAGGAGAAACTCTTTATGATACATGGGAACGATTTAAGGATCTTCAACGCCTTTGCCCACACCATGGTTTAACTAACTGGTTGTTGCTTCAAACTTTCTATAATGGACTATTCTACAACACTCGGTTGACACTAGATGCCACAACTGGTGGTGCATTAATGACTAAGTCTTATAGATAGGATTATGACATTATTGAAGACATATCGCTAAATCACTGTCAATGGGGAGGAGATAGGGGAGTAAAATCAGCCTCTACAGCTAGTTCTTCAACCGGGAAACAAGGAGGGAAACACACTGTTGATTCCGTTGATCTTATTGTTGCTAAATTGGATGTTCTTACACAGAAGTTTGAGAAGATGACTACTATGCAAATCCAATCAGCTGAAGTTATATGTGAAGCTTGTGGTAATGCAAGACATACTTCTTCTTCATGTTTTGCTCCTAATGCAATTGAAGGGAGTTTTGAACAGGTCAATGTTGTTGGAATGCAAGGGAATAAGCAATACAATCCCTATTCCAACACATACAATCTGATATGGATAGATCATCCTAATTTCTCCTATAGGAACACAAGCAACACTCAAAACTTCCAACAAGGATAGCAGCAACCGTAGCAACAACATGTCATCCGTCAAGGGAATCTGTTGGGTTTCAACAATAGGGGTTACCAACAGCCACAACAACCCCAAGGTTCTTCTCTACAAGCTATGATGGAAAAATTCATATCTACACAAATGCAGCAGAATGAAGAACTCTGGGGAAATGACAAGTTGTTGAAAGATGCTATTGCACAACTTTCTGCAAAGGTGGATGGTATTTCCACTCACACCAAGATGTTGGAGAACCAAATAGCACAACAAGCTCTAACTCAACAAAAGACTTCGTAGTCCGGTTCTCTTCCAAGCCATCCAGAAGTGAACCCAAGGCAACAAGCTAATGCAATTATTCTAAGAAGTGGAGCTGAGATTGAAAGAACCTCTCCATCCAAAGAGAAGAACATGGAGGAAGTCGATGAAGAGGAGTCCAACACTCCTAATTGCATCAAGGAGAAAGGTAAAACTGAAACATCACCTTCTTTCAAGGCCACTACACCTTTTCCTCAAAGGATTACCAATAAGAAGGAGGACCTCAAGTTTAGGAAGTTTATGGACATTATTAATAAATTACATGTCAATCTTCCTTTTGTTGAAGTTATTGCCGATATGCCTTGTTATGCTAAATTCCTAAAAGATATCTTGACTAAAAGAAGAAAATTGCCTTCCACAAAAGCTTGATGATTTGGAAGCTTTTACACTGCCATGTAAGATCAACAATACCACTTTTGACAAAGGTCTAGTAGACCTTGGTGCTAGTATTAGTCTCATTCCATCCACCTTATGGAAAGAACTAGATCTTGGAGACTTGAATCCAACAAAGATTGGCTATTGAGTTAGCCGATCATTCTATTAAATACTCAAAAGGTATAGTGGAGGATGTACTAGTGCAGACCAGGAGGTTCTATATACCATGTGATTTTATTGTTCTTGATATGGTGGCGGTCCCTTCCAACCCAATTCTTTTTGGAAGGCCATTCTTGAAGACTGTCGGATGTCTTGTTGACATTCGGGAAGGAAAGATCACTCTACGTGTTGGTGAAGAAGCAATGGAATTCTCTATTCATGATGCAATAAAAGCATCCACACGTGTTGAAGAAATCTGTTTGTTAGATACTACTGATCCAATTGAGGATGATAATGAAGATATTGCTGATTTGATGATCAATCTTTGTGATGATGATGTGACTGGACTCAACAATTCAGACGTTTCTGGAGCACTTTCTATTTCTAAAGCACAAACTATTAATGAAGATGCTC
Organism: Alisma plantago-aquatica; assembly: GCA_963693085.1. Classification (NCBI taxonomy): domain Eukaryota; kingdom Viridiplantae; phylum Streptophyta; class Magnoliopsida; order Alismatales; family Alismataceae; genus Alisma; species Alisma plantago-aquatica. The sequence continues at coordinate 14,185,557 of OY856409.1, read as the reverse complement.
CACTTGTTGATGATAAAGTTGATGAAGTTACAGTAGGGAAAAAGGTAGAACTAAAAGCCCTTCCACCTGGGCTGAGGTATGTATTTCTTGACCCAAATTCTACATCTCCTGTTATAATAAATAATGAATTAACCAATGACCAAGAAAATAAATTACTTGTTGAACTGCCTTTGTATAAAGACGTCATTGGTTATTCCATAGATGATCTAAAATGCATTCATCCTTCAATCTGTATGCATAGAATTAATATGGAAGATGATGTTAAACCAATAGTTGAACCACCTAGGTGCCTAAATCCAAATATGCTTGAAGTGGTAAAGAAAGAGATTTTCAAATTAATTGATGCTGGAATCATTTATCCCATTAGTGACATCCCCTGGGTTAGTGCCATTCACGTGGTTCCTAAGAAGGGAGGTGCAACTGTCATCAAGGGAGACAATGATGTGTTAATACAAACACGTATGGTTACCGGCTGGCGTATGTGTATTGACTACCGGCGTCTGAATAAGGCAACCCGCAAGGATCATTTTATGTTGCCTTTTATTGATTTGATGCTTGAACGCCTCACTAAGCATTCTTATTTTTGTTACCTAGATGGGTATTCTGGATTTTTTTATATTCCTATTTATCCACCCGACCAAGAGAAAACCACATTTACTTGTACTTATGGAACATATGCCTATCGCCGTATGTCGTTTGGTCTTTGCAACGCTCCCACTACTTTTCAGTGGTGTATGAAGGCAATATTCTCTGATTTTATTGAAAATATAATGGAGATTTTCATGGATGATATTAGTATATACGGTGATTCTTTTGATCAATGTTTATTGAACCTGTCTTTTGTCTTAGCCCGTTGTAAAAAGGTTAACCTAGTGCTAAACCGGGAGAAGTGTCATTTCATGGTACAATCTGGTGTAGTACTAGGACATGTTGTATCTAAAAAAGGTATTGAAGTGGATAGGGAAAAGGTTGAAGCCATTGAGAAGATGTCTACTCCATCTTCAGTTAAAGACATCTGAAGCTTTCTTAGACATGCAGATTTTTATAGAAGATTCATTAAAGATTTCTCTAAAATTGCAAAGTCGTTGTATTCCCTACTTGCAAAAGATGTCGAGTTCGTGTTTGATAATGATTGCCATACAACCTTTTCTAAGCTCAAAGAGGCCCTCATTTCAGCCCCAATTATTCAACCTCCGAATTGGGATTCCCCTTTTGAGCTAATGTGTGACGCAAGCGATTATGCAGCGGGGTTGTTCAAGGACAGCGGAAAGACAAGAAATTCCATGCCATCTATTATGCAAGCAAAACCCTTGATGAAGCACAGATCAACTATACAACCATGGAGAAGGAAATCCTAGCCATCATTTATGCTTTTGACAAGTTCCGACAATAGTTGGTGGGATCAAAGGTGATTGGATATACTGATCATGCTGCCATAAAGTATTTGTTGAACAAGAAAGATGTCAAACCATGTCTTATTCAGTGGATTTTGCTTCTACAAGAATTTGATCTTGAGATTCGGGATAAGAAAGGTACAGAAAATAATGTTGTTGATCATCTTTCTAGACTAACCACAGAGGTTGGAGATCCATTGCCCATTGAAGATCATTTGCCTATTGAAAAGCTCTATGCATTGTCATCTACTCAATCACCATGGCTTGCGGACATCACCAACTTTCTTTCTACTGGACAACTCCCACCTAATTTGACATATCAACAAAAGAAGAAATTCTTTCATGATGTGAAATTCTATTATTGGGATGATCCATTGTTATTCAAGCATGGAAGTGATGGATTGATCCACTGGTGTGTTGTTGAAGAGGAAATCCCAAATATTATTGTTGAATGCCATGCCTCACCTTATGGAGGACACTTCGGAGGAGAGAAGACTGCTTCTAAGATACTACAAGATGGTTTTTACTGGCCCACATTATTCAAAGACGTCAATCTATTTGTCAAATCTTGTGATAGATGTCAAAAAAATAGGAGGTATATCCTGCCATGATGACATGCCTCTCAACTCTATCTTAGAGGTTGAGGTGTTTGATGTATGGGGAGTGGATTACATGGGACCATTCCCATCTTCTTGCGAGTATCAATACATTCTTGTTGCTTGTGAGTATGTGTCCAAATGGGTTGAGGCCATTCCAATCCAAGCGTTGGATGTTAAATCAGTAATTAAGCTTTTTCAAAAGGTTATTTTCCCTCGGTTTGGAGTTCCTCGTGCCGTAATTTCATATGGAGGAACACACTTTGTTGAAAAAAAATTCAACAATCTTCTCTCTAAATATGGTGTGACTCATAAAATCTCTATGCCCTATCATCCTCAAACATCTGGGCATGTAGAGGTTTCAAACAGGAAGCTGAAGAATATTCTTGAAAAGACTATTTCTAGTTCAAGAAAAGATTGGGCCTTAAAGATTGACGACGCATTATGGGCATACCACACAACCTATAAGACCATCATAGGGACTACTCCATTCAAGCTAATCTATGGCAAATCCTATCACCTTCCGCTAGAATTGGAGCACCGTGCTTTGTGGGCAATTAAGTTCTTGAACTTTGATATGAAGAAAGCTGAGAGAGAAACGCTTTTTGCAGCTGCAGGAACATGAAGAACTCTGCCTTGATGCTTATGAGAATGCAAGGTTGTACAAGGAAAGAACAAATCCTTGGCATGACAAGAGGATCCGCAGCAAAGATTTCCAAGAAGGAGACAAAGTCTTGTTATTCAACTCTAGATTAAAGCTATTTCCAGGGAAGTTGAAATCGAAATGGTATGGCCCGTTCCTGGTGCTAAAAAAAATTCCGTTGTGGAACTCCAAGGAAAAGATGGCAACTTCAAAGTGAATGGACAGCGTTGCAAACTTTATTATTGTGGAGATGAAGTAGAGAAGGGAGCCTCTTTCTCCCTCCAAGATGCTTGAAGGAATTGAAGAGTCTTACTCCGGACTCTAAATGGAGGACCTTGTGGGAGTTGACCCCACATTAGGATAGATTTATTTTAAGTTCTTTGAGTCAAAAACACTCTTTAATTTAGTTAATAAGACTGTCATGGATGAATGTAATAATTTAGACTTGATTGCCTCCATATCTATCTCTGTTTCATACTGACTAACTGCTATTTTCTGTAGAAATTCCAAAATGCACGGCGTGTATTTCATTGACACGGCGTGCACCTCAGCAAAAAATGCACTGAATGATGTTCTAGAAACTTGCACGCCGTGCATTTCTTGATGCACGTCGTGCAGCTGGTTTTTCGAATGAAAAGCAAATGTTCTGGAAACGTGCACAACGTGCATTGATCAATGTACGTTGTGCATCTGTGTGAAAGAACTGGTCTGCAATGTGTTTTCAAGCCAATGCATGCCATGCATTTCTAATGTGCACCGTGCACCGGAGCATTAAAGGCAGTTCAAACTGAAGGGGAACACACTGTGCATATAAAATGCACGCCGTGTCTTTATTTTTTGTAAAGACTAGTCAAGAAGGGGCTGGAGTGCATGACCTAATTCCCCACTCCAACCCTAGCAGCCATGCACTCCAGTCATGCGTCGCCATCGTCCTCCGCGAGAGTCGTGCATCTCTGCACATCATTCCCCCATTTCACAGCCATGCGCCGTCAAGCAAGAGCAGTCACCTTCTTCTCCTCCAACGTCACCGCTCAAGCTAGGGTTTTGGGTTGCACGCCAGAAGCAGCTTCTCCGTCTGCCTCCTCTCTCAGCTGCCGCCCTAGCGCTGAACTCTAACGGCACCGTAGCTGAGCAACCAGCTACTCTCCTACGCTGCCATCAAGCAGCAAGATGGGAATCTCGCCAATCCTCACCCGACAACACCAACCGCAGCCGCCCACACAACTCATCCTCCGTGACCGGCACCAGCTTCTCTACCTGCCTCCTCTCTACACCGCCCGACAACAACAACAGCTTACAGACACTGACACTGCCAACCCTTCTTCTCCGCTGCAACCCTAGCTGGCAAACCGCCAGCAACAACAGTATCTAGCACCGCCTGATTCAATCTGCAGTTTATCTGCAGGTGCACACCGTGCGCTCATCTTACACGACGTGCATTCATCTTCAGGGCAGAAACAACATCTTTCTGGTGCATGTCGTGACACCAAACTGCACGTTGTGCATTACTACAACAACCTGGCACCTATCAAGAGAAGCGCAGGAAGACGCCATGGAGGACCTTCTTCATCCACCGCACCTCCCGCTACAAGTGCAACACCTTCTGAGACGGAACCAACAACGTTTGTACCCTCCACTCAATTCTGAGTCACCCTGGAGGAGGATGCAGATTACCAGTTCCTCATCACGAGACGTGTTCTACCTTCCCGCTACATCTGCGAGGAAACCCTTGACAAGTTGGGTTTCAAAAATGAGGTCATAGGGCATCTACAGTTCTTATGTCTACACCTTATTTGCACTAGAGTGTCAAAGACCTACCCCCGCCTGGTTTATGAATTTCTAACCACCTTCAAAGCAGAAGACGACCCACAAAACTACTGTGAACCATATCCGAAAATCAGTTTTTGACTTCTAGACAAATCCTTTTCTATGGATCTTAAACGGTTTTGTGCTTTACTTAAGTGCAACTATGGAGGGTACACTGATTATACACCCGCCTTCCATAGTGATTCTTTTTGGTCTGAGATTACTAGTGAAACGGTGCATAGAGCTAGAAATGCCTGAGCTTCTTCACTCCATACAGTTTTTAGAGTTATGCATCGTCTTCTAAGTACAGGGCCCTTTTCTAAAAATGAGACTCAAGGTGTCATAGGAAAAAAATGATCTTTTCTTCTTATGGTGCATAGTAAAGAATGAGCAAATCAGTTATGGCTACTACATTGTAAATAAGCTTCTAGAGACTAAAAAGAAGAAGCAAAGAGAGGCAGGTGACATCATGTGCGGTGGGCTGATCAGTATACTTGCAATGCAGCTAGGCTTAGATGTGGGTTCCCTAGAACCTGCACCGGGGAAAAACCTTGTAGACATCAACTATCTTATTTCTTGTGGCTTGATATCAAGACATGATAGTAGCACAAGTAAATTCAAGGTTTTTATCACAAAGAAGAAGTTCATCGTCATCCCCGATTCAACCCACAATGATATCAGGAAGAAAGCCAGTTTGAAGGTGGAGTTACAGCCTGAAGTCGATGAAGAGACACCCACCCGTGTCGCCAGCAACTCTACGCTAGCAGCTACATCAACAGCTCCTACTCCACTTCCACCCTCCACCAGTACTCAGACAGAGTATGCTTGGATGATGCCTGATGTGAGGCACTGTTATGGTTACGTTTAGCAGAGGTTTGACCACATCGACAGTCATTTCGACCAGATGAGCACGTAGTACACTGTGATGTATGACATGGTCAACCAGATGGACGCTTGGCATATCTCTCAGGGCCATTACCCCACCCCACCGCCATATCAGTCACTGCCTCAGCAGCAGTCTGAGTTTCCACTGTCTGAGTTCCCACAGCAGCCACCTCAGTTTCCAGAGTAGCAGCCTGACTCTTCCACCCAACCGATGGACATCCCTGACATTGTCAGCCAGTTCTTCCCTGATCAGGAGGGCGACAACCCTTATTTCTGATCACATCGATGACAGGTACCCAGTTATGAACTCCATAAGTTCGATTGATGTAGTGAGGACACTACTGATTTCAAGCTTAGGGGGAGCACAACCGGCTGGTAGTTGTAGTTTTTCATTCAGCTTTTCTTTATTTGAGTCAGCTGTATCATGTGTTTTCCTTTTTTTCCTTGTTCTGTTCCTTGATAGTAAAATTAATATGACTTGAGACTATCTTGTTAGAATGAATCCCCCCTTGTATGTTGGAATTATTTTATCCTTTATGTGTCTTGGCTACATGAAAAGAAAAATCAAGAGCATGTATGAATGAAATGGAAATTGAAAATTCCCCATGTACATGATTTTGCCTTGTGTTGTTGTTTGAAATCTCAAATTTTTACATCCTTAATTTCTCAATACACATAACAGTTCCAAATTTTAAGCAAATGAATCAACTTGGCAACATTTAATAGAATACAGGATACTCTTGCCAAACCTTTAGTGCATCTACAATCAATTTTTCAGTGAAAAACTTTCAAAAGAATGATTTAAATCTTGCTAGATTTAATATTCTTGTTGAGTCATTGGTGTTGTACCATCAACAGTTTATCTTGACCCAATAAAAGATGGCAAATGGCCCACATATTATGCTAGCCTAGTGTGAGTTCGATCTGGAAACGATGGTTAGGTGATATGAAAATCAAAAGAGGATAAAAACAACACCCCAACCAACTTTACTCGTGAGCGTAAGACTAAATTAGCAGCCGAATGCCGAAACCCAAAAATTCCATCATCATATCCTTAAGAAAAAGAGTGCAACTAAGTATTGTTAATGTTAGCATTGGTTTCATCATCTTATATCTATACTAGCTGAAAACTTTGTAATGTGCATGCACTGATTGTTTGGCTTGATTATCCAAATTATATTTAATGTCATCTAGTTGATCATTTTGTTTGTTTTGGAACTAACCCTGCTGAACTTAATTTCTCTATCTTGGATGTTGAAAAATTGAGATGACAACAAGGAACACAAGCACAATGTGCATGGTTGGCTGAGCTGATTGCATACCTTCTTTTCTTTTAATCCATGCACAAGCTTGATTTTTCTTCTTGAATGTAACCCTGTTCTTTTTGCTTGAGGACATGCAATAGTTCAAGCTTAGGGGGAATTTGTTGTGTGATTTCTACATCATCTTTTCATATACTATCACACACAAATTTGGTTCATTCTGGTTTTATTTAGCCTCTTTTCATATTACTTTTGTCATCTTCTTGTTACTTTACTTATTGCATAACTTGCATTGTAGATATGTCCCAAAAGAACTGATTTTAGAGATTAATTCTGCTAAAACATCAGAATGCACAGCGTGCAGGACAAATGCATGGCGTGCATCACCTTAGAAGAATTTTTGTTTCACCCAGACAATAGAATGCACAGCGTGTTCGGGCCTCGAACACGGCGTGCGAGTTTTAGAAATGTACAGAAAAGCAAATGCACAACGTGCACTCAACTACACGACGTGCACCTGGAGCATCAAGCAACCAAGAAAACTTCTGGAAAGTTTCACGGCGTGCATTGCTTATGTGCACGCCGTGCGTAGTTCAACCTAGAGCAAACTGTCAGTGTTGGTGCACGACGTGCACCTGATAGTTTCAGAAATTCGAAAAATACAAGTTTGTGTTTAAATGAAGGAGGGAACTTAAAGGACAGTTATGTTGGGTCATTTGGGAGGTTTTTTTCACCCCAAGCCAGAGGAGAACAGAGGAGGGCGATTTTGGAGAGATCTAAGGTGGTTTCTTGTAAAAGGAAGCCATTTCTTCTTCTCTTCTTCTCCATTGTCTTCTCCAAGGTGCAGCCAAGCTTCCCCAACTCTGTGCAGCTTCTTCGGAAAGGAGCTAGTCCATTTTGGAGCAGCTAAAGAAGGAGAATTTCATCCCCAAGCCGGAATTCCTCCTTCTTGTGGTTACAATTTTAGATCTCTTTGTTTTTCCTCCTCTAGATCATGTTTAGAGCTGAATTTTCTGTAACAAATCTGTAAGGCATGGTTATGGATGAGTAATTCTCTTTTTCTTGGGCATGGGAGAGTAGCTCCCATGTCATAGCATGTATGGAACAAGTAGTTTCATATTAAATAATATGCTTCTTGTTCTTCTACCATGAAAGTACCGGTTTATTTATCTCTTGTATGTATTGTTGGCCACTTTATATGCATATTTTCTGCATTCTTGCTTGATCTGAGAAGATAGGTAGGAATGTATGGAGGTACCCTTCTAGGCAACTCTTTCTCTACCACGGGAATGGAGAGAAATGAGTTGAGGAACATGTTCTAATAAAAAATGAAATTTATGCACGAGAGTGCATCTTTGAGTTGCGATTGTTGCACTTGCACCGGGAGGTGAAGTGTAACACAACTTTTCCTTTAACAAGAGTTTATGTATGTTTAAATTATCATGTTCCTATGATATGCTATGATATGTGAGTGAAATTCTAATGTCCAAGATCCATTAATATCTGAATCTAAACCTTTTCTAGTAATCTTTTCGTTGTTTGTTTTAATCTGAATTTTCTACAATTAGATAAGCATCACCATCTCTTTTAAACCAATCTAGATTGTTGAACTTTAGTGTTGTTGCACTCAATTAATTGCTTAAGCTCCTTGTGTTCGACCTCGACTATACTACCTCTGTATACTTGCGGAGATTGTTTAAGTTGGGTAAACTATCCTTGTTTGGATTGAAACTCGTTAGTCTAAATAACCTACAAAGCTTCACACAGTCTTGAGACCGTATGCAAGGAGGGTGGATCACTGGATCAAGATCATGTGGATGAATGGCTAAGACTAAGAGGTCAAAATTGAATGAATGAAATAGTTTGGATCGAGACTGAATGGTCAAGATCGATTGAGCAGACCGAATGGATCAAGACTGTTTGGTCAAGATCATGGCTGAGAGGATCTTGAGTGAATGTGAGTTCCAGTTGATCGTTGAACCTCACCTTGACCTGCATGATCAGCATGAAATTCATATAAAACCAGTTAATAACTTGATAATCTGATCAACCAAGCAAAATTGCACATTGTAAGATTTAAGGAGATGAAATCGAATGTATTTAGTCAAATTGGGCCCAAAATGGTGACTGAAAATCATTATGAATTTGGATTCATCATAAATATGTCCAAAAGTTAAGGAAAACATATATAATAAATCATAATTGTCAATTACGATGCAAAATCGGGCTACTCCTGGGTTCTAAGAAAAAGGGGATTATCCCCGCATGATTTCAGTTACTTTACACATAGAAGAAGAAAGGAATGATGAAAATATCAAGAACAAGGAAAAAACCCAGGAGAAATACGGTATGGATGGTTCCTTCTGACGAACATGATGATTTTCCATCTTTTGACTGCAAACCGGACCATCAAAAATGCACAAACCGCCTAGAACGTTGCTTTCTCCTCTTCTTTCTCTCTTCTTCACTCTTGATGCGATGATTTTGAGTCGCATTTATAGACCTTTTTCATATGTGTTTTGTGCTCTAATTACACATTTTTATGGATAATATTGCATAATTCACTCATTTCGGTCTTTGCCTTCATATTATGTCAAATTCCCTTTGTTTTACTATTTTGAGCATTATTTATCATCTTATTATAAATTGTGTGGATTTACTTGGTCTTGTTGTGAAATTTCAGGAAAAACAAGTATTTGCTTCCGTCGATACCATCGACGGAAGTCGATACCATCGACCAAGCCACAGATTGCCAGACAAGAGGAGCAACACAGAGTCGATACCAGCGACACCCAAGTCGATGGTATCGAGATTCCTTCAGATTTCTGGCGAGGAAACTGTCGATACCATCGACCCAAGTCGATGCCATCGACACATGGAGAGCTACAGCGTCGCTAAACGACAACAACCGACGCTAAAGAAAGTCGATACCATCGACACCCAAGTCGATGGTATCGAGATGACCACAGGCGCTTAGACTAAAAGAAAGGAAAGTTGCCGCTAATCCGCTGGGTCGATACCATCGACCCGCGTCGATGGTATCGACGCCGGCAGATATGCGTTGGATCTGTTTTGATCTCGATCGGATGGCTGTTGTTAATTGATGACCTAATTAGGGACTTATACCTAATGACGGCCGCCCAGACGAGAGGAGATCATCATTTTCGATTGCACGAGTGCCGAGGAAGGAGAGAAAGGAGAACGGAGGCCAGAAGCTCATCCCGGGTGATTCGGACGATGCCGAAGATGATTTCCACCACCGACAGGCGGGGAAGCTCGTGTTCTACGCCAAGGATCTACCGGTTCTTCTCCGTTCAGGGGTTTTCCCACTTGTTTCATGTTTTTCTTATGAAATCCCCTATTTCTACCATGTATTCGTGTGAGATGAACATGAGAGGCTAAAACCCTCAATCTTTAGGACTGGGAGTAGCCCGGGAATACATTGTATGACATTTTTATATTGATAATTCATATTTTCTCTCTCAAATCCGTGGTATAGATTCGTTTTCTCCATTTCTATTGTTATGCTTGATCACCATAATAATAATTTAATGCCCTTAATCACTTCGACAGAAGGATTAACGGTTGAAAAGAGACGAAATCTACATTAATTAATAAAACCCTTGACAAAGGAGTTGTAAAATTAATGGTGGGAACTGAGGGACCGTTTATAATGCACTTAGTTTAGGGGAATGATTACTACGACGGTGGAATCAACCTAAACCTAAGTAGTGACTTACACCACGACAGTGGGTAATTCTGTATTCAGGCCACTACCCGGATAGAGAGAGAAGTGTGAGGAATTATATGAAACCTAATACAATGTTGACCCGCGGTGAAACCGCCATCCTAAAGATATCCCTTTGAATTGATTAAATTAACCTTTAATCGATTGTTTTCTTTGTTTGATTTTTATTTTCTTTTAATTTCAACAACAAAACCCTACTTTGTTAATCGGCCTAGCTGATTGCGATTAGTTAGTAGAAGTCTCCAATAATTCACGTATCCCTGAGTTCGACTCGGGCCTCACAAGGCCTATATTACTCGACGCGTATACTTGCGTTTAAGCGCGTAGTAAAATACACGTCAAGTTTTTGGCGCCGTTGCCGGGGATATGGCGAATTATTGGCACTTTGAGTGCTAAGAGCGGCCACTCTAGGCCACATTTTTTTTATTATTTTAAAACAATTTTTTAAATTCCTATATTTCTCTATAATTGTGCTTATTCGTTCAAAGCATTGTACTGAACCCCGATTTTCATATTTCAGGTACTTTGCATGGTGCATACGTGTAGTACTGACTACGCGAATCGCACACCTGAGGTTCTATTTCCGGGACCAGAGGACGAGGACTACTACGAGCAAGATCACCAAAGCGACATAGATTCTGAATCTGAGCAAGAACAAGTAGAAGAAATGGCCGAACCACAGACGATATGGGAGAAGATCAAAGTGTCTTCTTCATCAGCTTCAAAGGGGCCTATAAAGAAACAGGGGCTCAACATTCCAACCTACAAGATCGATCCAGCATTGATTAACTTAGTTAAATCAAACGCATTTCACGGGCTGAAGAATGAGGATCCAGTGGCACACATTAGTCAGTTTGTTGAAAATTGTGATATGGTGAAGATAGATAGGTTCCCACAGGATGTTCTGTACCTCAAGTTATTCCCAAGTTCCCTGGCAGGAATAGCGAGAGAGTGGCTACATAACCTCGACGATGAGTTTGTTGAATCATGGGATCATATGGTAGAGGTTTTCTTCGAGAGGTTTTTCCCTCCTGAGAAGACCAATGACATGATCCGGAAGATCCACAATTTCACCCAACAGGCGGGTGAAACTTATTCTGAGACTTGGGAGCGATTCCAAGTCATGTTGAGGAGATGTCCACATCATGGACTGGACAAGGAGACACAGGTTAAGATCTTCTACTTTGCTCTCTCCGAACATGATAGAAGCAACTTGGACTCGGCTGGTTCCGGATTCTTCTTAAATAACACTGATACAAGATGCTGGGAAATACTGAAGAACATGGAACGAAAGCAATCTTGGGGAGAAAGAGAAAGAGGCCCAGTTGAGCAAGCAAGAGTTGCCAGTGAGTCAAAGGCAATGAGAGAGCTGAACGAGAAGATGGATCTTCTTGCAAAGAAGTTGCTGCAGAAGGAAAACAATGAGTCCGAGGATGAGGCTCAGGTCAAGTACATTAGGCAACAGCAGGGGTACAGGAACAACGATTATTCATGGCGGAAGGACAAGAAATTTTCATGGAAGGATCCAAACAACTTTCTGCAGGATCCGGACGCCAAGCCTGCACCGGTCACAGAGGACAAGAGCACGGAGTTGCTCAATCAAGTCATCAAGCAAAATCAAGAGTTGATGAACACTTTTGGGCAGCAAATCAAGCAACAGGGTGAATTTATGAACCAGTTTGGGCAGACTTTGCAGAGCCACGGGGCTCAAATGAGAACTATAGAGACTTCCATGGCGCAAATGGCAGCCGAGATTGCAAGCTTGAAGAAGCCGGCACATCCGGGTTTTCCGGGGAACACCAATGTTCCCGGGGGAAACCAACAGGCCAAGGCCATCTTATTGAGGAGCGGTAAGAAAATGTTGAATCCAAGGGCGGATGACACAAGCACACTGCAGGGCACAGTTGAAGAAGCAACCATCAAAGAGCAGCCCGCACGTGTCACAGAGAAAACTGAAGACATAGCTGAAGATGGTAAGGAAGAACAAGCCACTGAAGAGGAACCACAGAAATTAACTCCCTATGTGCCACCTCATCAAAGGGCACATACCGTTCCGGTCCCATATCCCAATAGTGCAAAGGCAAGAAAGGTGGATGCACAGTTTAAGAAATTTCTGGACAGCTTTAGGAAGTTATCAGTGAATATTCCTTTGCTAGAGGAAATTGAGCAAATCTCGTCGTATGGGAAGTTTCTTAAAGATGTAATCAACAAGAAGAGGAAAATACCCGACACTGAGGTCGTGGTGCTGAAGGAGCAAGTAAGTGCTTTCATTATGGGCACTTTGCCGCCAAAGAGACAGGATCCCGGTTGTTTCAATATTTCTTGCTTTATCGGGAAGTTCAAATTTGGAGAGGCACTTTGTGATTCCGGGGCAAGCATCAATCTGATGCCCCTTTCTACATTTAAGAAGCTTGGATTGAAGGAGTCAAGGCCAAGCAACATGACCATCCAATTGGCCGATAATTCTGTGGTGAAACCGTATGGAATCTGTGAGGATGTCTTGGTAAAGGTAGACCGCTTTGTTTTTCCAGCTGATTTCGTTGTTATGGAAATGCAGGACGAGCATGGAAATGAGTTGCTACTTGGTCGTCCATTCCAAGCTACAGCTGATATGATCTTGGAAATGGGTAGAGGTCGCTTGACCTTGGGCATTGCGGATGATCGCTTTGAGATGGTCATGCCCAATAGCAATGCATCTACTAAAGCAAAAGCACAGTGCAACATGGTGAAGCATGGTGAACACAATATCTCACTTTGTCTTGGGAAGCCATTCTTGGATATGGCTCATGTGATGAGCAAGATAGATAGTGGGACCTTATATGTGGACATTATGGAGCAAACTAAAGTTGTCTCTTTATGCAAAGCTGTTGGGTTTCCAAATGATGAGAATGAGGACATTCCACCTTCGTGGGAGGATGATGCGATTATTACTTCGGTTTTTGATGCATATCCAGAATTGCCTTTGGAGGCGTGTTTGCTAAATGTCACTTATGATTGGATGCGGAGTACTTCACTCAAGGAGTGCGCCAAAATGCTTCAGATGCTTCCATGTTTCTACATGAGGCACTATGAAGACTTAGGTACACTTCCCCCACCGCTGCAATCATCTCTCATTTGCCCGCCTGATCTGGAATTGAAGTCATTGCCTCCGCATCTGAAGTACGTCTTTCTAGATGAGAAGGACAAGTTACCAGTGATTGTATCTGCATACTTGAGTGCGGATGAGGAGGAGCAACTACTGATAGTGCTCAAGAACCACCGTGGAGCCTTTGGGTGGTCAGTCGCGGACATCAAGGGGATTTCCCCTACACTTTGCCAACACAAGATTCGGCTCGAGGAGGGAGCCAAGCCAGTCATACAGCCTCAAAGACGTCTAAATCCAAGCATGATGGAGGTTGTCAAGAAGGAAGTCATAAAACTTCTTGCTGCAGGGATCATATATGCCATATCAGATTCAACGTGGGTGAGTCCCACACAGGTAGTCCCTAAAAAGGGGGGAATCACTGTCACTACAAATCTTTTGAATGAACCTGTCACCACCCGATTGGTAACCGGGTGGCGTGCTTGCATTGACTACCGCCGATTGAATGCCGCAACTCTTAAAGATCATTTTCCATTGCCATTTATCGATCAGATTTTGGAACGTCTAGCCGGTCGGTCGCATTTTTGTTTTCTAGATGGCTATTCGGGGTACAACCAGATTTCTATTGATCCTTTGGATCAAGAGAAGTCTACGTTCACATGTCCCTATGGGACTTTTTCCTACCACCGTATGCCGTTTGGTTTATGCAATGCGCCGGCGACTTTTCAACGTTGCATGCTCGCTATATTCTCTGACATGGTAGAGCGGTGTCTTGAAGTTTTCATGGACGACTTCTCGGTGTATGGAGCATCTTTTGATGAATGCCTTTATAACTTAGATAAGGTATTGCAGCGATGCGAGGACACACATTTGGTCCTCAATTGGGAGAAATGTCACATGATGGTGACGGAAGGAATTGTGCTAGGACACAAGGTGTCTAGCAAGGGTCTTGAGGTAGACCCCGTAAAAATTGAGGTGATTTCTAAGCTACCCCCACCAAATTCTGTAAAAGGGGTGAGAAGCTTTTTAGGACACGCCGGGTTTTATCGGCGATTCATCAAGGATTTTTCAAAAATCGCAAAACCTTTATCGGAATTGTTAGAAAAAGATGCATTTTTTATTTCAATGAGAAATGTCTTCACGCATTCGAGGTTTTGAAAGAAAAGTTGATTTCGGCTCCGGTTGTCCAAACGCCGGATTGGACAAAGCCATTCGAGTTGATGTGTGATGCTTCCGATTATGTAGTGGGAGCCGTTTTGGGGCAAAGGGTAGATAATAAGCCTGCTGTGATTTTCTACGCCTCCAAAACACTTAATGATGCTCAATTGAACTACACAACTACGGAAAAAGAGTTACTTGCCGTTGTGTTTGCTTTTGAAAAATTTCGGCAGTACTTAGTGGGTTCTAAGGTAGTTGTGTGGACCGATCACGCTGCAATAAAATATTTGATGGAGAAGAAAGATGCAAAGCCTAGACTAATTAGGTGGATTTTTCTCCTACAAGAATTTGATATTGAAATCAAGGACAAGTCGGGAATTGAAAATGTGGTGGCTGACCACTTGTCTAGGTTAGAGAGGGTTGATGAACAAGGGTTGCACATACCCATTACCGAGACCTTTCCCGATGAACAACTTTTAAAAATTGATTCGAAAGAACTGTGGTTTGCGGAAATCGTTAACTATTTGGCTTGCGGGATCATCCCGGATGATTGGTCTTATCAAGAGAGGAAGAAATTCTTTCATTCTTTGAGATATTATTTTTGGGATGACCCAATTCTTTTGAAGCAGTGCAGGGATGGTATTCTTCGCAGGTGTGTGCCGGAGGTGGAGTACGAGAGTGTTCTCCACCATTGCCATGCATCGCCTACGGGAGGACACCATGCTAGCTCACGGACAGCAGCCAAGGTGTTGGAGAGCGGCCTTTATTGGCCCACTTTGTTCTGGGATGCCTATGATTTTGTTAGGCAATGTGACCCGTGCCAGCGCGCAGGTAACATCTCAAGGAGACAAGAAATGCCCCTGAATGTATTTCAAGAAGTTGAGGTATTTGACTTATGGGGCATTGACTTCATGGGACCCTTTGTGTCCTCAAATTCAAATCTGTATATCTTACTTGCTGTTGATTATGTGTCGAAGTGGGTGGAGGCAATCCCTACAAGGACTAATGATTCGAATGTAGTGTGCAGGTTTGTCAAAGAGAACATTTTCTGCAGGTTCGGGATACCCCGAATGATCATAAGTGATGGAGGCACACACTTCCGAAATCAAAAATTTGCGACACTTTTGAAGAAATATGGGGTCAAGCACAACATCGGCACCCCATATCATCCACAGACGCAAGGACAAGTGGAGGTATCAAATAGGGAAATCAAGAAGATATTAGAAAGGACTGTAGCATCCACAAGGAAAAATTGGAGTGCATTGCTACCGGACGCACTTTGGGCGTATAGAACGGCGTACAAAACACCTATAGGCACCACGCCTTTTAGGTTGGCGTATGGCCGGGATTGCCACCTTCCGGTGGAGCTGGAGCACAAGGCCCATTGGGCGCTAAGAAGGCTGAACTTGCGCTATGATGAGGCCGGGAGAAAAAGGATGTTTGAATTGAATGAATTGGATGAGCTACGTATGACGGCATATGAGAATTCCCGCATCTACAAGGAGCGCACAAAGTTGATCCACGATCGCCATATTGAGATGCGCACGTTCAAGAACGGAGACAGCGTTCGATTGTTCAACTCCCGTCTTAAATTGCATCCCAGGAAGCTTAAATCCCGGTGGAGTGGACCCTTCATAGTGGAGGAGGTGAAACCGCACGGAGCGATTCTTGTGCGTGATAAAGATGCCACGTTCTTGGTGAACGGGCAACGCTTGAAGTTGTATTTTGGTGAGAACTACAAGAGGAAAGTGGATGAGGTCAAACTCATTTCACTTGTGCATGAATGAGATAATGGGAAGACGTCTAGCCTAAGACGCTAAACAAGGGCGCTTGTTGGGAGGCAACCCAACCATTGGTACATTAGGATAGTGTAATTCGAGTCATAGATTGCTTTTATTTCGTTTAAATTTTAGTTTAAAGAAGATACCTTGATCCGTTTGTTTAATGTGCAGGCACAGGCAGGGTCGATACCATCGACACACTGGTCGATGGTATCGACATGGGTGCAGGTTGATTGATGCAAAAATCGCACTGCGTCGATACTATCGACACCCCCGTCGATGGTATCGACATGGTCACAGGCAGGTGCAATAAAAGTGTCGATGGTATCGACACCCCAGTCGATACCATCGAGATCTCTGGAGAAGTTCAGACGAAATTTGCTCAGTCAACTCGATACCATCGACGGCCTCGTCGATGGTATCGACATCATCACAGGGTGAATGCAACAAAACGGAGGTGTCGCAATAAAAGCAAGTTGATACCATCGACACCCGTCGATGGTATCGACGGACATGTCACCGATCCGCACACAGACATCGACGACGCTCGCAAGATCCACGTCAGCGATCCGGGTGCTGCGTCGATACCATCGACTTCCGTCGATGGTATCGACAGGTCAGCAATCCGGATTTCCCGATCCAGCAAACGTCAGCCGTCGATACTCGCGAGGGAGGCGGATACCCGCGAGACGTGTCGATACCATCGACCCGCGTCGATGGTATCAACGGGTCAACAGTGGCGCCGGCCAAGTCTATTTAAGGAGACTTGCAACGTCATTTGACGTCACACCTTCAGAGCAAGCATCCTCCTTTGCACCGAGCACTCCCCCGAGCTTTCCAAGACTGAAGAGAAGCGACATCGAGCGAAGATCTTCACCGAGTGGAGAAATTCTTCTCCATCTGCACCGAGCTCTCTTCTAATTCCATCTTTCTTGCAACAATGGTGCATGTCGTCGGATCATCATCCTCGCAAGAGATTGAGGAGTTCGTTCCTCCCCCAACCGCTTCCGTCTCTCGTCCACGCCTAATGCATCCTTCCATGGAGGCGAGGAAGGTCTACGAGGAGATAATGTAGCGGAAGATCGAGCTGACTCGGTATGTGGACCGGGGAATGATCCGTGATCTGGGATTTGAGGCCAACTTGGCCTATGTGCTGAAGGGTCAAGCACGCCACACCAGCATAAGGACATGCGAGCTGGAGCACCATGCGGATGGGCAGCCGTTCTTCGGCGAATGGCCCACCTACAAGGAATTGGTGGCGGAGTTTATGGCGTCCCTCGACGTCTGCGTCGTACCCAACGACGTGGTGGCGTCGGACCGTGAGTGGATCAAGGGGAGGGTGTCCTTCCGGCTTTTCAACATCAACTACAACATCACTCTTAAGCAGTTCAACAACATCTTTAACTGGAACCACTCCCAACATGATCACCGACGCCCAGATTCCTGCACCGACTACGACAAGATCTTCGCCGAGCTAGTTACAGTGCCGGCAGGAAAGTCTGTGAGCTACCATAATGCAGCGGTAGCAGATTTTGAGCACCCGTTCGTTCGGGTCCTTCATAGGATGTTGAGCCTTACGTTCTTTGCTCGGAGCGATTTGGCATTGAGCAAGTTTCAGGAGAGCGATCTTTTCTTCCTCTACATGCTCCTAAAGCGACAAGAATGCAACTGGGGTGCGTTCTTTCTGCAGCGCGTCCTGGCGGTGAAGAGGAGTACAAGGAAGGCTCCGATCCATTTTGGCGCGCTCATCACCAAGTTGGCGCACTACTTGGGGCTGAATTTTCAGTCCATGACTCCGATTTCCACAAAGAGTAAGGTGAATGTGCAACACTTGCACCGTTCAAACCTTATCCTTCTCCGGGATGGGTTGGCGTACGCACATTGCCATGTCAACCAAGCTTATCAGGAGTGCGCACTGCCGGACGCCGTCTTCCACATCGAGGGAGCCCAGCACTTCCGGTGGCCGATCATAGCCGTCGATTCCGATGAAGAAGAAGGCGGTGATGACGAGCAAGGAGGCGAGGATGAGGAGGAAGAGGAGGCTTTCACACCTCTTCGTGCACGTGTGGCACCACGGAAGCGTCCTAGGATGCATCCGGGTGCATCTTCATCATCTCAGCCCCCGCCGCCATCACCACAGCACGAGCAGCCAGCCGAGGATCCCTATTCCATGTAGGGAATGTACACGATGCTGCAAGATATACAGCAGACTCAGTAGCAGCACATGGCTATGTATACCGGCATTCATGAGACTATGAGTCGGGTACTTGATAATCAACGGGCTATGTTCGAGAACGAGCGGCTCATCCTCACCAACCAAGAGCAAATACACAACCGGTTGCAGCGGATAGAGACGCAACAGGAGCCTTTCTTCGACCATTATTGGAGTCGAGATTACTTTGGAGGCTATCCACAGCCTCCGCCGAGGACCCAATATGATCCAAGCTTCCAGGGGGAGTACCCATCTTGGGATCCTACGGCACCACAATACCCACCACCGCCTCTGCATGATTGATCAGGGTATCACTGTTCCACCCTTAAGTTGGTTTTTGACTATGAGGCCATAGTCGAATTCAAGCTTAGGGGAGTGGCTGGAACAGCTCTATCTTTTATCTTGTCTTTTGTTATTTTTAGTTTTTGCTTTGTTATTTGTTCTTGCAATTTTAGTTTTTGTTTAGGATCCACATCTATCTAGTGTAACCGTGGATGTCTTAAAAATTGTCATCTCGCTACTTTCATGGGAAATTTTAAGGGAATTTAAAATTTTTGTGTCTTTTGGATAGCTTGACTTGGTTGTCCTTGGGAAACTTGTCCTATGAAAATGATTGATTATGTCAACTCTAAAGCAATATTTCACACCCACACCCCCGTTGACTCATGAAAAGTGGATAGTAACGGTTGTTTGAGCCTAACCTAACCAAATGGTAATGAGACCTTAATTGGATGTAAGAGAGAGAACCCTCCAAACCACTACACAGGTCAGTAAGGAGGGACACATAATACTCTTCTAAGGTTCAATCATCTAATCTTGTGATCACTCCACTTCATTTTTTCCATAATCCACCTAAGAATTGGAAGTAAAGTACAATTTTAATTCCTTTTGCGTGCATAGCATTTAGATAGGAATTGCATTGATATTTTCCATACTTTTGCATAAAACGAAACATATATAGTGATTCATGCACACTACCTTTAGGTGCATGCCATGTAGTTGCACTCATGACTTTCATGATTATCATGCATAGAGTACACCATGTATCTCAGTTTTTCCTCAAAAGTGATCTAAACTGTTCCATACCTTCGAAATATCGCAAAGATTTCCAATCATGAAGAAAACAGCCCAATACATGTATCTCTAAGCAATTATGGATATGTGGGCTACAAGAAAAAAAAAAGAAGAAAAAAAAAAGAAAATTTCTGAAGATCTGAAAAAAAATTGAGAAAAGAAAAAAAAGAGAAAGAGAATTTAGAAGAAGATGCAATAAGAGGGAGAAAGGAACATGATATCACTCGCATTACAGGAAAATTGAGTACATGAGGTGGCTTAATTAGATTTCCATCTCATTTTGAAGTGGAAGGTTAGTGCATGCATCATTTCACCCAATTTTAAGCATTAGGGCATTTTCAATGTGCATTTGCATCATTTAGGACATTTTGTTATGTGCATGTTGAAACTGTGCAATGAGGTCTTCAAACATATGTGTTGTTATACCTTGAAATCGAGCGTACTCTTTCAAGCTTGAGAAGAGCAAGAAGAGTAGAACAGTCGCTGCTAGGAGGTACTCCACCGTCACCATCATCACCACCACCATCTTCTTCACTCTTTGAGGAAGCTACACCAAGTGATCCAGCCATGGAGGGCGACCGTCCTTTAAAGGATTTTGCGATGCCAGTCGCCACAAACATCTGTGGGGCCATTGACTTGCCTTCTGTAGAAGCGAACAACTTCTCAATTGCTCCTTCTATGATGCAAATGATATAGCAAAATCATTTTGGAGGCACAACCAATGAAGACCCAAGTCTTCATGTTACCAAATTCTTGGAATATCTGAATACCTTCAAAATCAACGGGGTATCTCCTGAAGGAGTGAGACTTATGCTTTTTCCCTTCACTCCAAGAGATAAAGCCAAGGTGTGGCTTTTGTCTCTTCCAAAGAAGTCAATCAAAAGTTGGGATCAACTCTTAAATGCTTTTCTTGCAAAGTACTTCCCACCCAACAAAACAACCCAATTAAGGAATCAACTCACCAATTTCTCTCAAAATGAAGGAGAAACTCTTTATGATACATGGGAACGATTTAAGGATCTTCAACGCCTTTGCCCACACCATGGTTTAACTAACTGGTTGTTGCTTCAAACTTTCTATAATGGACTATTCTACAACACTCGGTTGACACTAGATGCCACAACGGGTGGTGCATTAATGACTAAGTCTTATAGATAGGATTATGACATTATTGAAGACATATCGCTAAATCACTGTCAATGGGGAGGAGATAGGGGAGTAAAATCAGCCTCTACAGCTAGTTCTTCAACCGGGAAACAAGGAGGGAAACACACTGTTGATTCCGTTGATCTTATTGTTGCTAAATTGGATGTTCTTACACAGAAGTTTGAGAAGATGACTACTATGCAAATCCAATCAGTTGAAGTTATATGTGAAGCTTGTGGTAATGCAAGACATACTTCTTCTTCATGTTTTGCTCCTAATGCAATTGAAGGGAGTTTTGAACAGGTCAATGTTATTGGAATGCAAGGGAATAAGCAATACAATCCCTATTCCAACACATACAATCTAAGATGGAGAGATCATCCTAATTTCTCCTATAGGAACACAAGAAACACTCAAAACATCCAACAAGGATAGCAGCAACCGTAGCAACAACATGTCATCCGTCAAGGGAATCTGTTGGGTTTCAACAATAGGGGTTACCAACAGCCACAACAACCCCAAGGTTCTTCTCTACAAGCTATGATGGAAAAATTCATATCTACACAAATGCAGCAGAATGAAGAACTCTGGGGAAATGACAAGTTGTTGAAAGATGCTATTGCACAACTTTCTGCAAAGGTGGATGGTATTTCCACTCACACCAAGATGTTGGAGAACCAAATAGCACAACAAGCTCTAACTCAACAAAAGACTTCGTAGTCCGGTTCTCTTCCAAGCCATCCAGAAGTGAACCCAAGGCAACAAGCTAATGCAATTATTCTAAGAAGTGGAGCTGAGATTGAAAGACCCTCTCCATCCAAAGAGAAGAACATGGAGGAAGTCGATGAAGAGGAGTCCAACACTCCTAATTGCATCAAGGAGAAAGGTAAAACTGAAACATCACCTTCTTTCAAGGCCACTACACCTTTTCCTCAAAGGATTACCAATAAGAAGGAGGACCTCAAGTTTAGGAAGTTTATGGACATTATTAATAAATTACATGTCAATCTTCCTTTTGTTGAAGTTATTGTCGATATGCCTTGTTATGCTAAATTCCTAAAAGATATCTTGACTAAAAGAAGAAAATTGCCTTCCACAAAAGCTTGATGATTTGGGAGCTTTTACACTGCCATGTAAGATCAACAATACCACTTTTGACAAAGGTCTAGTAGACCTTGGTGCTAGTATTAGTCTCATTCCATACACCTTATGGAAAGAACTAGATCTTGGAGACTTGAAGCCAACAAAGATTGGCTATTGAGTTAGCCGATCATTCTATTAAATACTCAAAAGGTATAGTGGAGGATGTACTAGTGCAGACCAGGAGGTTCTATATACCATGTGATTTTATTGTTCTTGATATGGTGGCGGTCCCTTCCAACCCAATTCTTTTTGGAAGGCCATTCTTGAAGACTGTCGGATGTCTTGTTGACGTTCGGGAAGGAAAGATCACTCTACGTGTTGGTGAAGAAGCAATGGAATTCTCTATTCATGATGCAATAAAAGCATCCACACGTGTTGAAGAAATCTGTTTGTTAGATACTACTGATCCAATTGAGGATGATAATGAAGATATTGCTGATTTGATG
This sequence comes from Alisma plantago-aquatica, assembly GCA_963693085.1. Lineage (NCBI taxonomy): Eukaryota > Viridiplantae > Streptophyta > Magnoliopsida > Alismatales > Alismataceae > Alisma > Alisma plantago-aquatica. The sequence continues at coordinate 14,163,181 of OY856409.1, read as the reverse complement.
ATCAATCTTTGTGATGATGATGTGACTGGACTCAACAATTCAGACGTTTCTGGAGCACTTTCTATTTCTAAAGCACAAACTATTAATGAAGATGCTCCACTTGTTGATGATAAAGTTGATGAAGTTACAGTAGGGAAAAAGGTAGAACTAAAAGCCCTTCCACCTGGGCTGAGGTATGTATTTCTTGACCCAAATTCTACATCTCCTGTTATAATAAATAATGAATTAACCAATGACCAAGAAAATAAATTACTTGTTGAACTGCCTTTGTATAAAGACGTCATTGGTTATTCCATAGATGATCTAAAATGCATTCATCCTTCAATCTGTATGCATAGAATTAATATGGAAGATGATGTTAAACCAACAGTTGAACCACCTAGGTGCCTAAATCCAAATATGCTTGAAGTGGTAAAGAAAGAGATTTTCAAATTAATTGATGCTGGAATCATTTATCCCATTAGTGACATCCCCTGGGTTAGTGCCATTCACGTGGTTCCTAAGAAGGGAGGTGCAACTGTCATCAAGGGAGACAATGATGTGTTAATACAAACACGTATGGTTACCGGCTGGCGTATGTATTGACTACCGGCGTCTGAATAAGGCAACCCGCAAGGATCATTTTATGTTGCCTTTTATTGATTTGATGCTTGAACGCCTCACTAAGCATTCTTATTTTTGTTACCTAGATGGGTATTCAGGATTTTTTTTGATTCCTATTTATCCACCCGACCAAGAGAAAACCACATTTACTTGTACTTATGGAACATATGCCTATCGCCGTATGTCGTTTGGTCTTTGCAACGCTCCCGCTACTTTTCAGTGGTGTATGAAGGCAATATTCTCTGATTTTATTGAAAATATAATGGAGATTTTCATGGATGATATTAGTATATACGGTGATTCTTTTGATCAATGTTTATTGAACCTGTCTTTAGTCTTAGCCCGTTGTAAAAAGGTTAACCTAGTGCTAAACCGGGAGAAGTGTCATTTCATGGTACAATATGGTGTAGTACTAGGACATGTTGTATCTAAAAAAGGTATTGAAGTGGATAGGGAAAAGGTTGAAGCCATTGAGAAGATGTCTACTCCATCTTCAGTTAAAGACATCTGAAGCTTTCTTAGACATGCAGATTTTTATAGAAGATTCATTAAAGATTTCTCTAAAATTGCAAAGCCGTTGTATTCCCTACTTGCAAAAGATGTCGAGTTCGTGTTTGATAATGATTGCCATACAACCTTTTCTAAGCTCAAAGAGGCCCTCATTTCAGCCCCAATTATTCAACCTCCGAATTGGGATTCCCCTTTTGAGCTAATGTGTGACGCAAGCGATTATGCAGCGGGGTTGTTCAAGGACAGCGGAAAGACAAGAAACTCCATGCCATCTATTATGCAAGAAAAACCCTTGATGAAGCACAGATCAACTATACTGCCATGGAGAAGGAAATCCTAGCCATCATTTATGCTTTTGACAAGTTTCGACAATAGTTGGTGGGATCAAAGGTGATTGGATATACTGATCATGCTGCCATAAAGTATTTGTTGAACAAGAAAGATGTCAAACCATGTCTTATTCAGTGGATTTTGCTTCTACAAGAATTTGATCTTGAGATTCGGGATAAGAAAGGTACAGAAAATAATGTTGTTGATCATCTTTCTAGACTAACCACAGAGGTTGGAGATCCATTGCCCATTGAAGATCATTTGCCTATTGAAAAGCTCTATGCATTGTCATCTACTCAATCACCATGGCTTGCGGACATCACCAACTTTCTTTCTACTGGACAACTCCCACCTAATTTGACATATCAACAAAAGAAGAAATTCTTTCATGATGTGAAATTCTATTATTGGGATGATCCATTGTTATTCAAGCATGGAAGTGATGGATTGATCCACTGGTGTGTTGTTGAAGAGGAAATCCCAAATATTATTGTTGAATGCCATGCCTCACCTTATGGAGGACACTTCGGAGGAGAGAAGACTGCTTCTAAGATACTACAAGATGGTTTTTACTGGCCCACATTATTCAAAGACGTCAATCTATTTGTCAAATCTTGTGATAGATGTCAAAAAAACAGGAGGTATATCCTGCCATGATGACATGCCTCTCAACTCTATCTTAGAGGTTGAGGTGTTTGATGTATGGGGAGTGGATTACATGGGACCATTCCCATCTTCTTGCGAGTATCAATACATTCTTGTTGCTTGTGAGTATGTGTCCAAATGGGTTGAGGCCATTCCAATCCAAGCGTTGGATGTTAAATCAGTAATTAAGCTTTTTCAAAAGGTTATTTTCCCTCGGTTTGGAGTTCCTCGTGCCGTAATTTCATATGGAGGAACACACTTTGTTGAAAAACAATTCAACAATCTTCTCTCTAAATATGGTGTGACTCATAAAATCTCTATGCCCTATCATCCTCAAACATCTGGGCATGTAGAGGTTTCAAACAGGAAGCTGAAGAATATTCTTGAAAAGACTGTTTCTAGTTCAAGAAAAGATTGGGCCTTAAAGATTGACGACGCATTATGGGCATACCACACAACCTATAAGACCATCATAGGGACTACTCCATTCAAGCTAATCTATGGCAAATCCTATCACCTTCCGCTAGAATTGGAGCACCGTGCTTTGTGGGCAATTAAGTTCTTGAACTTTGATATGAAGAAAGCTGAGAGAGAAACGCTTTTTGCAGCTGCAGGAACATGAAGAACTCTGCCTTGATGCTTATGAGAATGCAAGGTTGTACAAGGAAAGAACAAATCCTTGGCATGACAAGAGGATCCACAGCAAAGATTTCCAAGAAGGAGATAAAGTCTTGTTATTCAACTCTAGATTAAAGATATTTCCAGGGAAGTTGAAATCGAAATGGTATGGCCCGTTCCTGGTGCTAAAAAAAATTTCGTTGTGGAACTCCAAGGAAAAGATGGCAACTTCAAAGTGAATGGACAGCGTTGCAAACTTTATTATTGTGGAGATGAAGTAGAGAAGGGAGCCTCTTTCTCCCTCCAAGATGCTTGAAGGAATTGAAGAGTCTTACTCCGGACTCTAAATGGAGGACCTTGTGGGAGTTGACCCCACATTAGGATAGATTTATTTTAAGTTCTTTGAGTCAAAAACACTCTTTAATTTAGTTAATAAGCCTGTCATGGATGAATGTAATAATTTAGACTTGATTGCCTCCATATCTATCTCTGTTTCATACTGACTAACTGCTATTTTCTGTAGAAATTCCAAAATGCACGGCGTGTCTTTCATTGACACGGCGTGCACCTCAGCAAAAAATGCACTGAATGATGTTCTGGAAACTTGCACGTCGTGCATTTCTTGATGCACGTCGTGCAGCTGGTTTTTCGAATGAAAAGCAAATGTTCTGGAAACGTGCACAACGTGCATTGATCAATGTACGTTGTGCATCTGTGCGAAAGAACTGGTCTGCAATGTGTTTTCAAGCCAATGCACGCCATGCATTTCTAATGTGCACCGTGCACCGGAGCATTAAAGGCAGTTCAAACTGAAGGGGAACACACTGTGCATATAAAATGCACGCCGTGTCTTTATTTTTTGTAAAGACTAGTCAAGAAGGGGCTGGAGTGCATGACCTAATTCCCCACTCCAACCCTAGCAGCCATGCACTCCAGTCATGCGTCGCCATCGTCCTCTGCGAGAGTCGTGCATCTCTGCACATCATTCCCCCATTTCACAGCCATGCGCCGTCAAGCAAGAGCAGTCATCTTCTTCTCCACCAACGTCACCGCTCAAGCTAGGGTTTCGGGTTGCACGCCAGAAGCAGCTTCTCCGTCTGCCTCCTCTCTCAGCCGCCGCCCTAGCGCCGAACTCTAACGGCACCGTAGCTGAGCAACCAGCTGCTCTCCTACGCTGCCATCAAGCAGCAAGATGGGAATCTTGCCAATCCTCACCCGACAGCACTAACCGCAGCCGCCCACACAACTCATCCTCCGTGACCGGCACCAGCTTCTCTACCTGCCTCCTCTCTACACCGCCCGACAACAACAACAGCTTACATACACTGACACCGCCAACCCTTCTTCTCCGCTGCAACCCTAGCTGGAAAACCGCCAGCAACAAAAATATCTAGCACCGCCTGATTCAATCTGCAGTTTATCTGCAAGTGCACACCGTGCGCTCATCTTACACGACGTGCATTCATCTTCAGGGCAGAAACAACATCTTTCAGGTGCATGTCGTGACACCAAACTGCACGTTGTGCATTACTACAACAACATGGCACCTATCAAGAGAAGCGCAGGCAGACGCCATGGAGGACCTTCTTCATCCACCGCACCTCCCGCTACAAGTGCAACACCTTCTGAGACGGAACCAACAACGTTTGTACCCTCCACTCAATTCTGAGTCACCCTGGAGGAGGATGCAGATTACCAGTTCCTCATCACGAGACGTGTTCTACCTTCCCGCTACATCTGCGAGGAAACCCTTGACAAGTTGGGTTTCAAAAATGAGGTCATAGGGCATCTACAGTTCTTATGTCTACACCTTATTTGCACTAGAGTGTCAAAGACCTACCCCCGCCTGGTTTATGAATTTCTAACCACCTTCAAAGCAGAAGACGACCCACAAAACTACTGTGAACCATATCCGAAAATCAGTTTTTGACTTCTAGACAAATCCTTTTCTATGGATCTTAAACGGTTTTGTGCTTTACTTAAGTGCAACTATGGAGGGTACACTGATTATACACCCACCTTCCATAGTGATTCTTTTTTGTCTGAGATTACTAGTGAAACGGTGCATAGAGCTAGAAATGCCTGAGCTTCTTCACTCCATACAGTTTTTAGAGTTATGCATCGTCTTCTAAGTACAGGGCCCTTTTCTAAAAATGAGACTCAAGGTGTCATAGGAAAAAAATGATCTTTTCTTCTTATGGTGCATAGTAAAGAATGAGCAAATCAGTTATGGCTACTACATTGTAAATAAGCTTCTAGAGACCAAAAAGAAGAAGCAAAGAGAGGCAGGTGACATCATGTGCGGTGGGCTGATCAGTATACTTGAAATGCAGCTAGGCTTAGATGTGGGTTCCCTAGAATCTACACCGGGGAAAAACCTTGTAGACATCAACTATCTTATTTCTTGTGGCTTGATATCAAGACATGATAGTAGCACAAGTAAATTCAAGGTTTTTATCACAAAGAAGCAGTTCATCGTCATCCCCGATTCAACCCACAATGATATCAAGAAGAAAGCCAGTTTGAAGGTGGAGTTATAGCCTGAAGTCGATGAAGAGACACCCACCCGTGTCGCCAGCAACTCTACGCTAGCAGCTACATCAACAGCTCCTACTCCACTTCCACCCTCCACCAGTACTCAGACGGAGTATGCTTGGACGATGCCTAATGTGAGGCACTGTTATGGTTACGTTTAGTAGAGGTTTGACCACATCGACAGTCATTTCGACCAGATGAGCACGTAGTACACTGTGATGTATGACATGGTCAACCAGATGGACGCTTGGCATATCTCTCAGGGCCATTACCCCACCCCACCACCATATCAGTCACTGCCTCAGCAGCAGTCTGAGTTTCCACTGTCTGAGTTCCCACAGCAGCCACCTCAGTTTCCAGAGCAGCAGCCTGACTCTTCCACCCAACCGATGGACATCCCTGACATTGTCAGCCAGTTCTTCCCTGATCAGGAGGGCGACAACCCTTATTTCTGATCACATCGATGACAGGTACCCAGTTATGAACTCCATAAGTTTGATTGATGTAGTGAGGACACTACTGATTTCAAGCTTAGGGGGAGCACAACCGGCTGGTAGTTGTAGTTTTTCATTCAGCTTTTCTTTATTTGAGTCAGCTGTATCATGTGTTTTCCTTTTTTTCCTTGTTCTGTTCCTTGATAGTAAAATTAATATGACTTGAGACTATCTTGTTAGAATGAATCCCCCCTTGTATGTTGGAATTATTTTATCCTTTATGTGTCTTGGCTACATGAAAAGAAAAATCAAGAGCATGTATGAATGAAATGGAAATTGAAAATTCCCCATGTACATGATTTTGCCTTGTGTTGTTGTTTGAAATCTCAAATTTTTACATCCTTAATTTCTCAATACACATAACAGTTCCAAATTTTAAGCAAATGAATCAACTTGGCAACATTTAATAGAATACAGGATACTCTTGCCAAACCTTTAGTGCATCTACAATCAATTTTTCAGTGAAAAACTTTCAAAAGAATGATTTAAATCTTGCTAGATTTAATATTCTTGTTGAGTCATTGGTGTTGTACCATCAACAGTTTATCTTGACCCAATAAAAGATGGAAAATGGCCCACATATTATGCTAGCCTAGTGTGAGTTCGATCTGGAAACGATGGTTAGGTGATATGAAAATCAAAAGAGGATAAAAACAACACCCCAACCAACTTTACTCGTGAGCGTAAGACTAAATTAGTAGCCGAATGCCGAAACCCAAAAATTCCATCATCATATCCTTAAGAAAAAGAGTGCAACTAAGTATTGTTAATGTTAGCATTGGTTTCATCATCTTATATCTGTACTAGCTGAAAACTTTGTAATGTGCATGCACTGATTGTTTGGCTTGATTATCCAAATTATATTTAATGTCATCTAGTTGATCATTTTGTTTGTTTTGGAACTAACCCTGCTGAACTTAATTTCTCTATCTTGGATGTTGAAAAATTGAGATGACAACAAGGAACACAAGCACAATGTGCATGGTTGGCTGAGCTGATTGCATACCTTCTTTTCTTTTAATCCATGCACATGCTTGATTTTTCTTCTTGAATGTAACCCTGTTCTTTTTGCTTGAGGACATGCAATAGTTCAAGCTTAGGGGGAATTTGTTGTGTGATTTCTACATCATCTTTTCACATACTATCACACACAAATTTGGTTCATTCTGGTTTTATTTAGCCTCTTTTCATATTACTTTTGTCATCTTCTTGTTACTTTACTTATTGCATAACTTGCATTGCAGATATGTCCCAAAAGAACAGATTTCAGAGCTTAATTCTGCTAAAACATCAGAATGCACAGCGTGCAGGACAAATGCATGGCGTGCATCACCTTAGAAGAATTTTTGTTTCACCCAGACAATAGAATGCACAGCGTGTTCGGGCCTCGAACACGGCGTGCGAGTTTTTAGAAATGTACAGAAAAGCAAATGCACAACGTGCACTCAACTACACGACGTGCACCTGGAGCATCAAGCAACCAAGAAAACTTCTGGAAAGTTTCACGGCGTGCATTTCTTATGTGCACGCCGTGCGTAGTTCAACCTAGAGCAAACTGTCAGTGTTGGTGCACGACGTGCACCTGATAGTTTCAGAAATTCGAAAAATACAAGTTTGTGTTTAAATGAAGGAGGGAACTTAAAGGACAGTTATGTTGGGTCATTTGGGAGGTTTTTTTCACCCCAAGCCAGAGGAGAACAGAGGAGGGCGATTTTGGAGAGATCTAAGGTGGTTTCTTGTAAAAGGAAGCCATTTCTTCTTCTCTTCTTCTCCATTGTCTTCTCCAAGGTGCAGCCAAGCTTCCCCAACTCTGTGCAGCTTCTTTGGAAAGGAGCTAGTCCATTTTGGAGCAGCTAAAGAAGGAGAATTTCATCCCCAAGCCGGAATTCCTCCTTCTTGTGGTTACAATTTTAGATCTCTTTGTTTTTCCTCCTCTAGATCATGTTTAGAGCTGAATTTTCTGTAACAAATCTGTAAGGCATGGTTATGGATGAGTAATTCTCTTTTTCTTGGGCATGGGAGAGTAGCTCCCATGTCATAGCATGTATGGAACAAGTAGTTTCATATTAAATAATATGCTTCTTGTTCTTCTACCATGAAAGTACCGGTTTATTTATCTCTTGTATGTATTGTTGGCCACTTTATATGCATATTTTCTGCATTCTTGCTTGATCTGAGAAGATAGGTAGGAATGTATGGAGGTACCCTTCTTGGCAACTCTTTCTCTACCACGGGAATGGAGAGAAATGAGTTGAGGAACATGTTCTAATAAAAAATGAAATTTATGCACGAGAGTGCATCTTTGAGTTACGATTGTTGCACTTGCACCGGGAGGTGAAGTTTAACACAACTTTTCCTTTAACAAGAGTTTATGTATGTTTAAATTATCATGTTCCTATGATATGCTATGATATGTGAGTGAAATTCTAATGTCCAAGATCCATTAATATCTGAATCTAAACCTTTTCTAGTAATCTTTTCGTTGTTTGTTTTAATCTGAATTTTCTACAATTAGATAAGCATCACCATCTCTTTTAAACCGATCTAGATTGTTGAACTTTAGTGTTGTTGCACTCAATTAATTGCTTAAGCTCCTTGTGTTCGACCTCGACTATACTACCTCTGTATACTTGCGGAGATTGTTTAAGTTGGGTAAACTATCCTTGTTTGGATTGAAACTCGTTAGTCTAAATAACCTACAAAGCTTCACACAGTCTTGAGACCGTATGCAAGGAGGGTGGATCACTGGATCAAGATCATGTGGATGAATGGCTAAGACTAAGAGGTCAAAATTGAATGAATGAAACAGTTTGGATCGAGACTGAATGGTCAAGATCGATTGAGCAGACCGAATGGATCAAGACTGTTTGGTCAAGATCATGGCTGAGAGGATCTTGAGTGAATGTGAGTTCCAGTTGATCGTTGAACCAGTTAATAACTTGACCTGCATGATCAGCATGAAATTCATATAAAACCAGTTAATAACTTGATAATCTGATCAACCAAGCAAAATTGCACATTGTAAGATTTAAGGAGATGAAATCGAATGTATTTAGTCAAATTGGGCCCAAAATGGTGACTGAAAATCATTATGAATTTGGATTCATCATAAATATGTCCAAAAGTTAAGGAAAACATATATAATAAATCATAATTGTCAATTACGATGCAAAATTGGGCTACTCCTGGGTTCTAAGAAAAAGGGGATTATCCCCGCATGATTTCAGTTACTTTACACATAGAAGAAGAAAGGAATGATGAAAATATCAAGAACAAGGAAAAAACCCAGGAGAAATACGGTATGGATGGTTCCTTCTGACGAACATGACGATTTTCCATCTTTTGACTGCGAACCGGACCATCAAAAATGCACAAACCACCTAGAACGTTGCTTTCTCCTCTTCTTTCTCTCTTCTTCACTCTTGATGCGATGATTTTGAGTCGCATTTATAGACCTTTTTCATATGTGTTTTGTGCTCTAATTACTCATTTTTATGGATAATATTGCATAATTCACTCATTTCGGTCTTTGCCTTCATATTATGTCAAATTCCCTTTGTTTTACTATTTTGAGCATTATTTATCATCTTATTATAAATTGTGTGGATTTACTTGGTCTTGTTGTGAAATTTTAGGAAAAACAAGTATTTGCTTCCGTCGATACCATCGACCAAGCCACAGATTTCCAGACGAGAGGAGCAGCACAGAGTCGATACCAGCGACACCCAAGTCGATGGTATCGAGATTCCTTCAGATTGCTGGCGAGGAAACTGTCGATACCATCGACCCAAGTCGATGCCATCGACACATGGAGAGCTACAGCGTCGCTAAACGACAACAACCGACGCTAAAGAAAGTCGATACCATCGACACCCAAGTCGATGGTATCGAGATGACCACATGCGCTCAGACTAAAAGAAAGGAAAGTTGCCGCTAATTCGCTGGGTCGATACCATCGACCCGCGTCGATGGTATCGACGCCGGCAGATATGCGTTGGATCTGTTTTGATCTCGATCGGACGGCTGTTGTTAATTGACGACCTAATTAGGGACTTATACCTAATGACGGCCGCCCAGACGAGAGGAGATCATCATTTTCGATTGCACGAGTGCCGAGGAAGGAGAGAAAGGAGAACGGAGGCCAGAAGCTCATCCCGGGTGATTCGGACGCTGCCGAAGACGATTTCCACCACCGACAGGCGGGGAAGCTCGTGTTCTACGCCAAGGATCTACCGGTTCTTCTCCGTTCAGGGGTTTTCCCACTTGTTTCACGTTTTTCTTATGAAATCCCCTATTTCTACCATGTATTCGTGTGAGATGAACATGAGAGGCTAAAACCCTCAATCTTTAGGACCGGGAGTAGCCCGGGAATACATTGTATGACATTTTTATATTGATAATTCATATTTTCTCTCTCAAATCCGTGGTATAGATTCGTTTTCTCCATTTCTATTGTTATGCTTGATCACCATAATAATAATTTAATGCCCTTAATCACTTTGACAGAAGGATTAACGGTTGAAAAGAGATGAAATCTACATTAATTAATAAAACCCTTGACAAAGGAGTTGTAAAATTAATGGTGGGAACTGAGGGACCGTTTATAATGCACTTAGTTTAGGGGAATGATTACTACGACGGTGGAATCAACCTAAACCTAAGTAGTGACTTACACCACGAAAGTGGGTAATTCTGTATCCAGGCCACTACCCGGATAGAGAGAGAAGTGTGAGGAATTATATGAAACCTAATACAATGTTGACCCGCGGTGAAACCGCCATCCTAAAGATATCCCTTTGAATTGATTAAATTAACCTTTAATCGATTGTTTTCTTTGTTTGATTTTTATTTTCTTTTAATTTCAACAAAAAAACCCTACTTTGTTAATCGGCCTAGCTGATTGCGATTAGTTAGTAGAAGTCTCCAATAATTCACGTATCCCTGAGTTCGACTCGGGCCTCACAAGGCCTATATTACTCGACGCGTATACTTGCGTTTAAGCGCGTAGTAAAATACACGTCAACTCTCCTTTTTCGTACACCTGAATATGACATGTAGATTAGGTTTGGTCGAACTCCCCCTAAGTCATAGACGTGACTTAGGGCATCATTAAGACCCAACCGGTAGATTTACAATGATCTTTAATTTGGCATGATCTCGTCCTATCGGTACTACTGACTAGGTGTCGATAGTATCTATGACCTCAATTACTTGCAATCCATTATAGCTGTCAATACTATCTAGCTGACCTTCACTAGTACCGACATTTTCTCTGAATCAACCTGTTGGATTTTCATCACAAGTCGATACTACTAAACTAATCATCGGTAGTACCGAGATTTCTCTCAAACGCTCTTTGTTTATTTTTTGATAGTACTGATTCTTCTATCGCATTATTAAGTTTCCTCAAATTAGCATGTTCCTTTTCCTCAAATGTCAGTACCACCAATAGTCAAGTCGGTAGTACTGAGTTGTGTTGTTTCTTGTAAAAATCACGTGAAATATGATAAAAACAAACATAAGCTCCAAAGTAATGATAGATCATTCAAAATAGTAAAAATAGAAATTATTTGATGCAATTAAGTGTCATAGGATAATTATTATAAATAATACACAAATGATATCAAATGAATAATAAGTGCACAAAAATCCATAATAGACAGCCTGTGAGAACGACAATTATTCAGTGCATCACTATGTATAGTAGTTCCAAGTCTCCAAACTAGGATATGTATGTCTAATACTTAGAGAGGTCAACCTTTAGGATTTTCAACCATGTCTCACTCCTTATATTACATTATAAGAGTTACAACATTGACCTTCCTTTTCCTGGACAAGGATACCTAGCCTTTCCTTTGAGGATAAGGGAGCCAATTATCTTACAAAGGACTTGCCTATCCATGACCAAGAGTCTTCTATCGTACCAAGAACTTACCCACTTTTGCAATGAGTCTTTGGCCTTCTCCAAGGAGTTACCTGCTCTTACAAAAAGTCTTCTATCTTGGAGGATTTACCCACTCTTGACTTGGATCTTCTGCATTTGACTTCACCTTCACCAAGGAGAAGCTTTCACCAAGAGACTCCTTCCCTTCTTCATTTTCACCTTTCGTAGCTAAGAGAGTGAATATTCATCTTCATGGTAGAATTGAGAGATTGGGAGGTGGAAAAAGTGAACTCTTACAAATATCCTAGTCACTCTAATGGATGTATCAAGTAATTAATCTTGAGAGTGGAAGGAGTCTATTCGGAGGAACTCAACTATATTATAGACAGCTTCATAGTGCTTGGCTAACCATGGGATGAAGCCCAAGGGGTCCTATTTATAGTTGAGGTTTTCTACTAGCTTGTAGAGACACTTGTGAACGAATTTTAGCCAATTGGGGTGTTGCAACAGATTTTTTTAGCTTTACAATAGTCCAACAGTTATAAATCTTTTTTCTAAACTTTCCATACAGTGTTGTCGATTGTGTTTCAATAAAGGTAACTTGACCGATGTCACTATGAGACAAAGAAATTTTGAGTTGTCGGTCTAGATTATCCTGGATGAAATTGGGTTGATAGCTTAAAATTGTTTTTCTTGAGTAGGGGTGTCAGTTGAGTTTGTCCCATGGAAACTCGGTCGATCCTAGCAGTTACCAAGACAAACTTTCACAACTGTCTGAGTTTTTCTCTATTGGTGCATTCAATATGCTTCATAAAGTTTAGATTGTTTTAATTGATGACAAAATGTGTAATTATGATGATATTCTATAAATCATGACATTAACATTGTAGAGATAAAGAATCAATCAGACATTTTGGTAAGAGAGTGAAAGGTATAACAGGAAAGTTGTTGGAAGATGGAAAATAAATGATGAAGAATGCAAGGAAGGAGTGGGGAGTGAGGCTTGATTAAGAATGGAAAGGCATGTGGAGAAGAGAGAGAGAGAGACTTTTTGAGTTTGTTATCAATGAGAGAGGAGAGAAGGGAGATAGATTTAACGTGGGTATAATACTTTATTATAAATTTTCTTTGACTAAAAGAACAACAGTCGTTTTGTGTGATATTATTATTTATTATTAATTGTAACTTAAAGCGGAAGATGTGGGTTGTAGAGTTCAGTGAGATGGAGTAGAAGACGTGAGATGTATTTCAATTTGAAATGTGGGTCGCGGTGAAAGAAATTATAAGAGAGGAGGTTAGAAAAAATCTAGGGAAAAAATAGGATCAAAAATTTACATGTGTTTAGTTTCAGTCTTTGGTAGTGATTGAAAATGTGGATAATCAATGAGTAATAATGAAACATGGATGAATATAGAGAATGTGAGATGTTAATTATCAGATTTTGGTTGGTAAATTAATTCAAAATAAATCCTTCACATGCGTTTAAAGGAAGAGAAAGTGAGTAGAGTAGGAAGTTGGGTATTTGATGATAATGAAAGAAGGGAGAGATTTGATAGGATATTTGACTAGTCAAGCGATGCAGAGCATTGTACTAGTGAGAGAAAGCTCCAACCTCTCCCTAGCCCCAACTACTGAAACTTCAACAACTATCTCTACCAGCGAACACTAGAGCATTGAACCCCAACTACTCGCATTCTCCATCCCACACATCTGGAACATCAATCGTCCCTTCTGACTACGGGTTGCGGGCTGCAGCGCTTTGTTCTCGCATAGTCTCCCACGACTCCTTCAAGGCTGACAGCTAGTCCAACTCCAGGTTGGTTCAGGTGAGCTTTTGTACCTAGGGTTTCTGCAAGGTGAGCTAATCTAGGATTTTTACTCCTGAACGGTGCTGCAACACCTTCTTCTACTACGATCGTACCTCCTTCTGGAAACCCACACCTATTTCCCCTCATATTAATCGCCTTTCTGGTTACCCACTCCTACTTTAGTGAGACTCCCTTCATCTTCCTCGTGGATCTCAATAGATTACGATCCCTCTCTCTTTCAGGTGTCCCAGGTCGATTATGTTCCCGGCATGCATGATTTAATTCAACTCTCATCTAGCAAAACCATATTTACCCTCAACTGATAAACTAGGACAACTTAGTGGCATCTTTACTGTCCTTGAGCCACCCTCCCAACCTAAATCCCTCAAATACATCAAAATGAGGACTGGAGGCACCATCTCTGCATCTCTAAGCATCAATAAGAGATTTAAAGGCAAGAAGACAATCTCAACCCTTTTTAAAAGTGCCATGTTTCATAAGAAAACACTGACCTCTACAAAATTAGACCATCTCCCACCTTCTCTACCAAATATGACTTCACGCTTCCCTTTCATGGATTACAATCTAGCAAACCCCTTTTACCTTACATGTATACCCCTCCTAAAAACATGGAAATACCACAAATTTGACATATCACCAGGTCCAAACACCATCCTTATCGAAAACAAATCATTTCTAGTCACAATTAAACTTTTCAACAAATCTGATCTCTACATCACCAAAGGTTGGGCTAGTATGATCGTAGAGTTGAAACTCAAAAGGGAGTGGACCATCTTCATTAAACCCTCAGCGCATAAAACCCTTACTGTTTGGGTAAATGATTTCAACAATGAAACCCCACATGACATTTACCCTTTATTCTTCAGCAAGGAAGAAGGTTTCTCCTCATCATCTTCTAGCTCAGCTGACCATCTCTTTGTGAGGAAAGAACACCAACCTCCATTGGGAACAAAGCATTTCCCCATCTCCCTATCGTCTAGCCCTGATAACGAAGATATGGATGATACAGCCACATCATCATCGATCGGCAGCTCGATAGCAAAAAGGTATGAGATATCTTCTACTATTGAGATTAGTAAGTTAGATAGAAAGTACCAAGACCAAAAAAAACATCATCCCTTCTAATCTTTGCCAACTAAATCTTTCTTTCCCATCACTCGGACACATCACAGCGTCTTCTCTCACCCAACTGAGCTTCGAGAAAGAGATACCTTCTCAATCTTGGGAATCTGCCCCCAAGAGGCGACCCTTTATAGCACTTCATTGCAATATCTGCCACATCCCACACCACTCTTGATTTAGATGCACCAAAAAAGTTATATGTTTCAAATGACATGAGAGAGGACACACCTGGCGTATCTACAAATCCACCTTTAATCATTTTCCAAAAAAGTTTAATCACTTCCCAAGATCACTTTCAGGATATGAGGCTTGCAAGCAGCCCAATGATCACTTTTTTAGACATGGAAAATCCAATCAACTGAAACATCCAAACCTCACTTTCTCGATTCACAATAACCCTTTTGCATGTCTTGCAGATCCACCTCCTACATCTCAACCCCATGCACATAATAAACCAAACTCACGTCCTCCTTATAAGCCCCCTATGGCACCACTTAGGATATCCTCACCCAAACCTTCTTGCCTCAACTCTACATCACCTTTCCTTCCAGCTCCCCAAACTCCTGCCATGGCCCCTGCTGCCCACCTAAGTCTTCCATTCCCTTTGATCTCCCAACAAACTCTATGAGACTTCTAAAGATCTTTTCTATAAGGAGTGTCCTGGCCTCTATTGAAAACAACCTAGATAATAACATGGTCAATATTTTGGATGTAACCAGAGCTATAGCCCTCCTTATCCCTGGACACACGGTGCTCAAACCAAAAATCCTCTCACAATCTCAACTTCTATACTATGTCCCAGAAGGTACCAAGATTGACCATCTTTTTGGACAAATTCTCACAATCCCATGTGACTCTAGTTTTGTTCAGGCAAATCTTTATAGGTGGACATCTGGACATGGGGCTTTGGAGGCTCGGTCGGGTGGGTCTGGGTGGGGTGATATATCAAACCTCCCCTCTCACCTTTGGGAAGTCAAAGTCTTCAGAGCCATTGCCCATGTTGTTGGGGCTACTCTCCAATATATCAATCTAGAGACCCTACACCCTTCAAATTTCATTAAAGCTTACTGTCTTTTCTCTGTCAAACAAGCCACCTCCCTCCCATCTTCTCTAAATATCAGGTTGGGAGAAATCATCTACAACATAAAACTATCTGCTGAGAACCCTACTGACATCAAAACATCTATCTCTGACCTCTCTGTTCACCCTCCATCCTGGTACTCCTCGATCAACAACAAAAGATCCTACAATCCCATTAGAAAACATGGAGATAGAAACTTAGTTTGGGAGAGAAAATCGGCCACCATGAACTCATCAGTTGATTCCAACATATCTCACAATCTCAAAAGACAAAGAACACTCTCACCACCTGCCAAAAATTCTCTTCCCTCCCCTAAAGGCACTTTCCAACCCTTCTCTTCCATCCCAAAAGAAGAAAACTTTTCTCTTAACATAGATCCCAACACTATAAAAAAGCTCAAAACAACAATCATTGATGAGATTAAATCATCACATAGTCTGAAGAAAAAGAGCAAAGGTAAGGACTCCAGCATCATCAAGTCCATAAACACCATGTAAACTAGTCCGGAAGGGATGCTCAGTGGAAACATCTTCACTGCTCAGGAAACAGGTACTTCCCACTCAGATGTTATTTCAAACTCTCATTTATCACCAGCTGCCACATCAGAAGAAAATGATATAGACAATATTGAAGATTTGGCTTCATGGCCTGATATTTGTAGTTTCACCAGATTTGCAAATAAAATAGGAATACAATTTGAGGAGGAAAATATAGTAAACACAACACTAGATGACATAGAAAAATTCATGAACTAGACAAATCAAAGGCCTCTTGGAGAGACAAACTAGAAAATAAACTTTTTGAGCATCTCATAACTTCATAGCACCTTTTTTTATCTATTTTTTTATTTATCTTTGTTAAAAGATGAAAATTATATCCTAGAATGTTTGCAGTGCGGCCAACGCACGTAGAAGAAAAGAGATTAGAAATCATATCTATAAAATAACATTGACATCATTACCATTCAAGAGACCAAATCCACTCTCTCTCAATTTGCTTTTAAAACAACTGGGGGAAATAAGATTACGGATTGGTTTCAAATCCCACTTGATGGCTTCAAAGGAGGACTTCTAGTGGGATATAATAAAAACCCTTTCATCCTCTCTCACTGGGATCTCATAACCTTCTCCATATTTATATCCCTAACAAATTCAACTGACAACTTCAGTTGGACTTTTAGGGGTTTATATGGCGAGCCAGATCACAACAAATCTCTTTTTCTTTCAGAACTATCAGATATCATGCAAGCCTCTCAATACAAACCATGGCTTCTTGGAGGCGATTTCAACCTCATTACCAAAATCACTGACATACAAAACTTAATCTCCACAACTACTGCCCTTTCTCCTACTGACAAAATTTTTACACGTCTCCTCTCTAAACACAATATGATAGACCTCCCTCCCTCTAATGTTGGTTTCATGTGGTCGAGAAACAATACTAGAGCCAGGCTTGACCACTTCATCTGTTCCCCTTCTTGGGAAGAATAATTTCCTCTTGCATCTGTTAATATCGCCCACAGACCTATATCTGACCATTTTCCCTTAATCATTGACACCCAAAAGGAAATCTGGGGAAAAAATCCTTTCATTTTGAAAACTTCTAGCTCAAATTTCCACAATTTGGCAATCTATGTGAAAACAGTTGGGTATTGGCAGACCACAGAACTAGAAACTTGGGGTATCACATACAGAGAAACACCAAACTGATGAAACACAAGATCTTAGATTGGAAACATAGACAACCCCAAAGCCTCACAAAAACTCTAAAAGATCTTGAACAACGACACCTCTGTGTTGATAGTCATCCCACAGTCGATCCTGCTCTGATTCTCACTATCAATTCGGAGATTGACCATATAAAAAATTGCATTGACATCAAGTGGAGACAAAGAGCTAAGGTCTCTTGGGCCAAGGAAGGTGACAAAAATACAAAATTCTTCCACAAAGTATGCAACAATAATCATATAAGAAATATCATTGCTTATTTAAAAATACAAGGGGTCATCACCACAAATAAGCACTTGATTACTTCTCACATAGTTGAACACTTTAGGAATATTTTTAACACACATCACAGTCCCTCCTTCCTAAACTCTATAAACTGGCAAACCCTTTGCCCGATAAAGATTGCTTCTCCTTAAAATTTAACCAAGCCTTTCTATTCTGATGAGTTGGATGCTGCCATAAAATCTCTTGGCAAAAACAAATCTCTGGGACCTGATGAACCTGATGGACTCAATGTGGAATTCTACCTTGCCAATTGGAATCATATCAAAAAGGATTTCCTTGCCTTACTTCAAGAAATCCATGAACACAACAATGCTCACAACATCCTCAAGCATCTAAACAAAACTTTCATGGCCCTCATCAAAAAAATGGATCATCCTGTATACATAACACAATTTTGTCCTATCAGCCTCATCAATACATCTTACAAGATCATTGCAAAAACATTGTCACTTAGATTGAAACCTTGCAACAACAACATCATCCCTCTCAACCAAAATACCTTTCTCAAGGACAAAAATATCCAAGATGCCTACCTGATGGTTAACAAGACAATTCATCTGTGCCATGTAAACAAAACCCCTTTGATTGCTATCAAATTGGATTTTGAAAAGCTTTTGACTACATCAATTGGAATTGTCTCATTAAAACTATAGTTGGATTTGGTTTTCCAAATCATTGGATAGATTGGATACATGCATGCATATCCACAAATCATTTTTCCACTATCATAAATGGCTCACCTTTTGATTACTTCAAAAACACAAACGGACTCAGGCAAGGTGACCCTCTATCCCCTTACCTATTCATTATTGTGACCTCCATTCTCACAAAAATGATCAATCTTGGCTCTACTCATGGACTTATCTCCTCCCCCTCAGAATGCAAGGAAAACATCATTCAGTTTGCGGATGATACCATCATTCTAGTTTCACCAAATGACGACACCATCATAAATACCATTAGAATCATTGGTATATTCTCTTACATTTTAGGACTAAAAATAAACCTACAAAAGTCCTCCATCTTTGGTGTACACACTGATCAACACATTATCAATAGATATAAAACCCTACTCAAATGCCAGCATGAAGAGTTCCCAACAAATTACCTTGGCTTTCCCATCACCCCCCACAACATCAGTCACTCTATTTGGGTCCCCATCATAGACAAGATCAAAACTAAACTCAACTCTTAGACAAATAACTTCCTCAATCTTGCTGGCTACCTTACTCTCATGAATAGTATCATCACCCCCATCACCACTCACTACCTCAACTGCATTCCTCTACCTACCAAAACAAAAAACACCATCGAAAAAATTAGAACAAGCTTTCTTTGGAATAACCACAATCAGACAAATGACAATAAAAGACATCTTCACCTGGTCAACTAGAATATTATCTCTTTCCCTACATGCTATGGAGGATGGGGCATCATCGACATTGAAACCCATGCACTATGCTTAGTGATAAAGACCATCAACAGCCTGGCCAACAACAAAAAAAGAATATGGAGCGACCTAATCCAGAATAAATACTACAAAAAATCCCACCATGGCAAAAAATGAAGAAACGATCCGCTTCTCCTCTCTGGAAATACATTAATAGACATATCCCTTTGATTAAAAATCTCATACACACCCCACCTCATGCCCACTGCCATATAAATTTTTGGAAAGACCCATGGTTCCATAAAAATACCATCAAAAACTAGCACAATCAATGGTCTATACCAAAAACATTATCATCCATTACTACAGCCAACGCACTTAACTTCATCACCAGAAAAAAAAATCTAATGCACTCAAGCGGTTCCTCCTCACAAATCTTAAAAATTCGGATATCATTAACATCATATATGAGCTGGAATTCAACACTAATAACAAGATAATGGGGGGAATTATACTCCCCAAAGGCAGCTTACACCTTCTTTACTTTCAGAGGCACCATAACAAATCACTCGCTTACCTGGAAATGTAAATGGTCACAAAAGCATAAAATTTTCTTCTGGCTCCTTCAAAACAACAAGCTGCTCACTGATCAAAACATTAATAAGAGAGGATTTGTGGGACCATCTAGATGCTATCTCTGCCAATCTGACTCTGAAACAACAGATCATATCTTCAAGAACTATTCCATCACAAAACTTAATATCAAAATATTTCTTGATTGTAGATCTAAAAATCAAAATCTATACACTATTCCATTCAATATGAAACCTCTCCAAAGAGTAGCAAACTTCCACCCAGAAGACATCATTATTTCCATCTTATGGCACATTTAGATAGAATAAAATCATAGGAAATTTAATAATGCCAAAAATCCACTGAACATCATTTTGCTGAAGATAACATCAGATCTTGTTATTCTACATGCTTGCAGGATAGGCGCCAACGTCATCTAGGATGACTCCAGTTGAAGAAAACCTGGAAAACAAAGATGCCACTGGTGATGTCTTCTACACCCTAGAGGAGATTTTGGAGGGAGAATTAGAATTTTGATACTGTTGATGCCTATCTTTTAGTCTTTTTCTTAGCTCAAGTATTTATTACATCATTTTGAGGCTTGTCTAAGGGGTGCCTCCCCATAAAAACTTCTATCTTCACCACTCTTTCCATATCATCGTAGTACTAGTTTCTATTTTTTAGCTCAGAACATGTGACCTGCAGGTGCTAACCTGTTGATCTGTAGACTTTATGATCTTTTAATAGAATTGCGTGGTCATTTTATCAAAAAAAGAAGGGAGATATTTGAAGATGGGATAACGAAAAGAGAGAAGGGGCATAGTGGGAGGAGAGAATCAAGGAGAAGTTGTAGAGGAGGGGAAGATAGAGAGGAAGTGAGTGGGTTAATGGAAAGGTGTGGAATGGGTTGCCTTTTCTTGTAACGGAGGAGAAGGAAAGTTTTTGGTAACCGCTAAAAAAGTCAACAATCAATCACTAATAATGAGACATGGGTTGAATATAGAGAATATGAGACGTTGGTTTTTGAAATTGGTTGTTAAAATTAATTCAAAAATTAATCCTTCACATGTTCAATGTTGCATCTAGATGTAGTTTGGCGATCAGTTGAAAAGCCATTTTTAAAGGAAGAGAAAGAATATGAGAGTTAACATGGGAGAGTGGGGTGGAGAGTCCTTGGCATCGACAATTTGAGTAGAAGAAAAGCAGAAATCCTTACAAAAAGGAGAGAAGAGAGTCAGTTAAGGAGAGTGCATCATTTCAAAATGGAACAATCTGATTGGTTAGTGGTAGTTTTTTATAATTTAGTCAACAAACTCCTCTTTTTATAGTTGTGTGTGTGTGTGTGTGTGTGTGTCTATATATATATATATATATATATATATATATATATATATATATATATATATATATATATATATATATATGAGTATGTATTGAATACCCGCGCGGGTAGCCAAGTTAATTACCCGTGTATTGAGTAGTGGTGGCATGAGTTGTAATTAAATTAAAATCTATCACGGTTGCATGGTAGCGGTGGCATCTATTGTAATTATCCAAATTTTATTTACGTATGTATGGAGTAGCGGTGGCAGCTATTGTAATTCAGCATAACTCAATTGTGTATGCATAGAACATTGTGGCATGATTTTTTAATTCAAAATTCATTGTTAGTGTATGGGTGTGATGTCACTATTTGTAACTAGACGGGGTATATATACTAAGTGCTATTATTTAATTGATTACACGTGTGGATCAAAATGTACATAATATGGATATAACATGTGATACAGCCAGGTTGTATTACAAGATGCCATACGTGGTTACATTTCTATCATTCTCATTATAATTGTTTTATTCAAATTACATAATGTTCCTTCCTATTATAACTTATTTTGTACTAAAGTTCATTCTCTTAGATAGAGAATTTGATAGATTTGGACTGTAATACCGAATGCCATCTTTAATTACAACTTTCTCACTCTCATTATGGATTCATAGTTCTTATTACAAAATGCTCTTTCTTACTATAATTTTTATGTTTTGAAGTTTATTCTCATAGATAATAAAATTTCATATACCCAAGTTGTATTACAGAATGTCATCACTAGCTACAACTTTCTCATTTTCATTATGAAATATCTATTCTCATGACAAAATTTTCCTTAGTATTACAAATTTTTGATGTACTGAGGTTCATTCTCCTGGATGTTAGAATTTGATACATCGAGATTGTATTACAAAAAGTTATACTTGGTTATAAATTTTTCCTTTCCATCACGAATTCTCTATTTTGATTATAAACAGTTCCTTTCTGTTACATAATGATATCTTTCTTTACTTATTATTATAACTCATGTATGATGCCAGAATATAACTTGCTTACTTGCTTCTATTTCTTATTTTGTTCTGTTTACAAAATGTCAGTTTTAGTTACAATGTGCTCTTTTATATTATGTTTTTCTCGTACACATTACAGTTTCTCTTTGCTATTTACAATGTGTTATCTCTCCTTATAGAGCGGTCTCTTAAACATAAAATATGTATTGAAGTTCATTCTCCTGGATATTAGAATTTGATACATCGAAATTATATTACAAATAGTTATCAGTGGCGAAGCCAGAAAATCTGCATAAGGGGGGAACCAATAATGTAAAT